>PVIR01001959.1:0-111009 GCA_004026965.1 Petromus typicus
ATCTATGCCTAGATATGTATCACTTGTCTTCCGTTTCAGAGGCTCTGCATCCCACTACTGACAACTTCACTGTTTAACTGAGTGATCCCTCCATTGTTGAAACACCCTTTCTTATAATTTCAACATATCTTCTTTTTCCCCATAACTAAAATATGTCAGCGTAGTCTCTTCTTTACCATATATATAGATAACTATATCCATATATCCCTGTTACTCTTGATTAATAGCCTATTCCTTGCTTTTCCTAGAGTTAAAACACCAGAGAGATCCCAACTGATCTTATCTACTCCAACGGTTCCTCTCAAATTTTTTAATTCCAGTCCAAATCTCTTAAATTAAACGCAGGTCTAGGTCTTTACCTTCTAAATGAGCATGTCTAGTTTGCACATACCTGAAACTCAAAATGTTTGGAACAAACATCTCTGTCTAACCTATCCCTTGCTCTGAAGTTTCCATCCCAGAGAATGGAACCACAATCTTCCCAGTCTTCTAACCCAGAAATCTTGTCAGCTCTCAACTTTATACTTCATTCCCATGTCTGTAGTTCTATGTACTAAATATCTTTTTTTATTCATCCCTTTCACTTCCTACTTCAACATGTCACAGTAGTGCTTTCATTGTTTTCTAAATTCCTAGTTTTAGTCTTACTTCCTTCAAACTATCATTCATGAGGCTGATGGCTCTAAGGTCATGGGTTGACCTATTTCTATTAGGACTGAGCTATTGCTATTACCTAGGAGTAGACAAAACCTTTGATCTAGCTTTCTGAACACCAAACTGGTCACAAAGATATCTCCTTGGGGTTAGTGAGCAATTTCTAATTTGTTCATGAAAATGACTGGATCGATGTCCCACTAGCTTTGTGGCTGAATCAAATTCCCATATAAATTAACTGGAGGCAGTCTTGAAGGTTGGCTGTGTTTCTTGGTAGAAATGTTATTTGCTGATAGGTAGCATTGTATTTGTAGGCTCTATTTTTGCAGTGTGCAGCCTGTAATCTGTATTATTCTGGGTTTGGGAGTCAATGGTTACCAATCAGTCAGTGAAGCCACTGGTTATTTTATCCCCTAAACCCTTACAATTTTCATTTCATGTCCTACAGAGCCTCTACTTGCCTCTTTGCTCTGGCCATACTAACAATTATAAGCCACTTTCTTAATTAAGTCTCCCTGACTGGAACTTCCTTCTTCAACATTCTTAAATGGGCATATCCAGAAATTTTTTAAAGCTTTTTATTTGGAAGAAAAAAAAATCAGAGAATCTCTGGAAGGTCAGGTACACTAGAAACTATTTTCTTCCTGGAACTGTTGTGAAGGTCCTTCCCACCTTCATTGCTCTGTTGACTGCAGGACCCCAGAGTGTTCCTCCTCCTGATAACTGGCCTGTTCCTTCCTTCCCCCTGTCCAGGGTGCCAACAGCCTCCTGCTATTGCTCAACCCTAAGGTGTTTTGTTATCACGTGATTGGCTTCAAAGCCTTTCCTGTCCCTTGTGTAACAAATTCATTGAGTTGAATTCCTTCCCTTAAACACAAAGAGAGCTGTTTCTGACTTCTCTGTTGAACTATGGTGTCAGACATTTCCTGCTCTCTACCCCTCCTCCCGTCCGTCCACCACAGAGTCTCCCCAGCTTCACTTCCTCTGGGCTGCTGGTTTTAACTTTGGTGTACCCACAGATTCTATGATGCTGTTACTGGTTGGTTTTGTGGGTTTTTTTCTCAGTCCCGCCCCATGGTCATCTTGAAAGGACAGTGACAATGTCCTTTTCATCTTCACATCTCCAGGACCCTTCCCACTACTGGATATACATAAGATGCTCATGATTTGAGAACGTACAATACTCAGCCTTAAAATTTTTTTTGCTATAATATGCTAGATATATATGAGAATTTAAGGCAAGATCCAGGCTCAAAACAAGAATTTAAATGAAAATTAAGCTTCAGTGTGAATTTTTCAGTCCATGGAAGAGTGAGACGGGGTCACACTTTAGAAGCTGAGCTTCACTTGCAACTTCAGGGATTGGCATGTTGCTGTTTTTTAGTCCATTGGATTACAATCCAGTTATCAATAGAAAAGTCACTTTCCATTTCAGTGAAGCAACTTAATCAATAAAGGTATTAATTACCTTCAGCAAATGCTTCAGAACAATAAGACATTGTCATTTTCCCGGGAGAGGCTGGATGGGAAAACTAAAAGAAAGTAAGTACTTGAGAATCTAAGAGACCTTTAGGAATTTGAGGACAAAGTAATATTCCCTTCTGTGTCAGGGTTTCCTCAGAGGGAGAAAATCTTGAGCTGTTCAGGAGACTTAATTTTAATGTTCAATATAATCCCTTATTACATTCTACAAGATGATTTGCAAAATAAAAATATATTAGCATAATTTACGGATGACAGAAAAGAGCCATCCAAGATAAATTGCATTTATTATATCGATTGAGTCTGAATTACTAATTAGAATACCTGAAAGTCTGGTCACTGAGCTCATTATTTATTCTCCAAACCTTTCCATTCTGAAACCTCTTTAAACTAGGGGGACAATTTTTTTCTATCTTGACTCAATTAGTGTGGAAATTTTGAATTCAAAATATCATAAAATCTTAACCATGATGGCTTGACATCAAGTCATCACTGTAATCTTTAAACAACAATGTTTTTACCACAAGAAAACTAGAAAACAGACTTCCAATTTTAAGATTAGAGGAGGATATGCCAAAAAAATTCCCTCCTCTTTAATCAGAACAGCATATTCATATTATAAAATTTGCCTAGAGTTAACTTCCTGCTCTGGCGTGAATCATGGCAGTGACTGATCTGGCAAGGCGTGGCCCATGTGTCGTGTGAAATACTGCAGGTGCCAGTTGAACAAAGTCACCATTGTCTTTCTGTAATGAAATCAGTTTAAATAGCTAAGTGTCCAAAAGTGAATCCCAGTGAGCCTGGTGAGCAGAAGGTCAATTATTGCAGGGTGTTCCACAGTTGGGATTGTATTACTACTAACCAGGGTGCTCTAGTTTTGGTTTTTAAGAATGTAATGCAAGTCTATTAGAGTAAAGAGGACATATTACAGCAAACATTGACTCAGACATTGCAACACAATGACAGATTTAAATTGCCAAAATTTATACAGAATCAACAGAGCAACACCGATCTTGAGTCATACAGTGTATTTTATATATATTTTCCAGCAAGTAGCAGACTTACCCTTCAGAGGAATTTTGCTCTGAATAAGTAGCTATGTGCCAAACTTTGTTTTGTTTTGCTCTGTTGAGATTCTACCCATTGTGGTGATGATTATAGTTAACTCAGTGTCTGTGGAGAGAGGCATGAACTCTGAACATTTTACATTTGTTTTCAAACAACCTTCATAAACTTGATTTCACTTCATGTAAGACTTGTGGAAATTTGCTTGCATTTTCACATTTGTATCTTCTTGTTATTCTTCAAAGATATTTCCCCTAATACAAAAATTCTATTATTTTTCAAAATCTTATGATCATAAAACGTTTTTCCCTAGAAATAAAAAAAAACCTGATTGACCTAATGCCATTCTGAAGGAAAAATCAACATATTAAACTGTAAGAGATAAAAGCATCTATTGAAGTTTCATAGATTTTGTTAAGCTTTACAAATTAACTCATTATTTCTTTTTAAAGTCTTAATTCTTCCTTTAATAAAAATAGATTTTTTAAGGTAAATCTATTTGAAATTGGCAAACTTGAAGTTAAATATTACAGAAATAGTGTCCGTTCAACAATATACTTTAAAAGATTTTTAACATATTTTCTATATTTTAACGTATGGATAAAGAAGTGCAGTTTTTATTGGTTTGTTGTTGTAAAATTAGAACAACTCAAGCACTTAGCATTAAGTCCTGTTACTACCTAGATGCAAAAAGTTGCTTTTAAAATGCTAAGACTATTTAAGCTTTGAATAGTCTATACGAAATTCTAAAAGGATAGTAGATATATATTTTCCTATCTGACATACTTAGATGAATCCAGCTGATTGATTAAAAATTAACTTTCTCAAACTTAACTTGATAGTTACAGATGTTTCATCTTTGGAAACCATTATATGTTCATTTGCCTTTCAGCATTAATTATCCGTAATGACCTCCACTTATCACATACTCTGGAGAAAACTATATTTGTTTACATTTTCCAATGCTGTTTAAAGTAAGAATAGTTTTCATTGTTAACAGTAATGGAAAGATTTTAATTATTAAAATCCGAATATTTCTGAAGATCTTTCTCTGGCTATTCTAAACAGAAAGTTCTAACGCGAATAAAACTGTTCCATAAATCCCTGAATAATAGCTTAATTACTTATAAACTCTGGAAACAATTAGTTTATCATCCTTTGAAGTGACTAAGGCAACTTGCCAGGCTGAGAGCAAAGCGCTTGTCAGTTTTTCATGTAATGAGCTTCGTTTCTTTTTGTTGTTTTAGGTTATTTTGAAAAGGAAACTCAGTGGAGCACGCTTTAATGTTCGGAAGATTAAAAGTTGAACCACTTCACTTCCTAGACGGCCTCCGCAATACCACTTAATACCGGACCGAAATAAATACTGCAGGCAGCGAAGACTGCATGTCATGTGCTCATGGAAATCGTCGGAACAGACACTCGGCTTCGAAGATTAAGTTGTGTTTGAATGACAACACCGTTGTAAAAGACTGACAGGACTGTCCTCGCTTTCAGCCTAGTAACTTCATCCCTCCACAAACCCCAAATTAGAGGAGCAGCTTCCTTTCACCCTCCTATCTCCCCTCGCAGCTGCTCACAGCTCTCTGGCCGTGGCTCCCTGCCCCCAAGTTCTTACCGCCCCTAGGTCTCCATCACACACACACACATACACACACACACACACACACACACGCACGCACGCACGCACACGCGCACACACACACACACACACCACACACTTCCTTCTGTCCCCGCCTCTCCCATCTCGGTGTCTCTTGGGGTTCACTGTCAGGTGTTTCTCCCCTCCCTCTACACAAACAGATCCCAGGAAGTTCTGAATGCGAGCGATTGTTGTGAGGTGGAAACATTGTTTGTCTGGACAGTGCTCCCTGCACGTGAGGGAGGCGAGAGGGCCCTGCCCGAGGGTGGAGCGTGCGAGCTCCCGGCGCTGGGGCTGTGGCGGCCGCCGGGCGCAGGTGAGGCACCGTCGGCTCTGGCCCGCGTCCACGACTGCCCGGAGCCGGGCCAGGTGCAGCTACCGAGGCCGCCCGCCGCCTGCGCCCTCGGGGCACTGGGTGGAAGGTCGGTTCGGCTCCCTCACCTGACTCTCGGGGAGAGAAGCCGAGGGCCAGGCAGAGGCCGGTGCCCAGCAGCTGCGAGCTGCCCGGCTGCGGGAGGCCCATCTCCATCCCAGACCCGGACGCCAAACTCTGGGGCCTTTTCGTATATTTCAGAATGAAGTCGACACGCTCCTCACAGCGCTCTGCTCCTCGAAGTCACAACTGCGACTCTCCCTTCCCTTCGCGGGCCGCGTCCCTCCGAGCAGTCAGCCTCCTTCGGGGACGCGTTCTGCATTTCGCGTCGCCCCCATGCCTCCCTAGACCTATACGTCAAGGAATAAGGAGTTGAGACATGACATATTAATGTTTTATCAGGGGACGCTCTCTGCTCCCACAGAAAGGGAGGGAGCGGGCGGAGAGGGTGGCCGGAAAGGAGCGGGAAGCGTCACCCGCAGCGCCTGCGGAAATTCATATTCCGCGTATGTTCCTCCCTCACCTGAAATAAATCCTGCAGGCCTACCCACGCAAGCCCGGCGGCCCTTATTTATTTGCATGTCATGCTTATAATATGGTAGAAAGCAAGACGGATCTTCGGGGAAGGGAGGAGATGAGGTTCACTTTTCAGGATTACTCTCTTAAATAAAAAAGAATTGACCGGCGGGGCGCCCAAGAATTTATCTTGAGTTTGTGGTCATTATCTCTATTATATAGCCCGGCAATAAATACATCGGGTAGTTACTACCCAACAATAAAACTGTAGTGTATGGGACACCTTACTATTACTTTCTTAATAATCTGCCGTTTCTTTCCCTTTAAATCTTCCCGTTCATGTCTTCCCACTCTTCAGCCAGGATCTATCTTCGTCCCTTGAGGTACCAGACCGCTCGGGTCATTTTTATATTTTGTGAACACAATAAGTTTTCCTGTCTAGACTTTCTGTTTTTCCTCCTATTTCTAGGCTGCCTAATCTGCTGCAAGACAAAGGGTCGGCCCGGATCAAATGTCTTTTTCTTTCCCTCCTCTACTCGAACCGCTTTGTGCGTCCCCGGGAGTGAAGACCGCCCGCCCCTCTCCGCAGCCACCTCGGGTCGCCCGGGGAGAGGAGCCTCTCGGCTCCGGTGACCCGCTGACCCTGGGGCGGACGGCGGCCTGGGCGCCCGGGGCGGGCGCGGACACACCCGGCCTGCGCGCGGCTCTGCCTCGGGGCTCCGCGAAGCGGCCGCGCGGGACCGGGTGCGCCCGGGGGCGGCTCCCGTCGGTGTCGGGGCCCGTCCCTCCGGCGCGCCGCCCGCACCCGCGGCCAGGTCGGTCCTCGGCCCTCGCCCTCGCTCCCCGCGGGTCGCCCGCCTCTGCGCGCGTGGGAAGCCGCGAGGCATCGGACCCTCCTGCGGGGCTCGGCGCGGCGCGGGCCTCGGCCCCGCGGGGAGCAGCAGCCCCGACGTAGGGCCGGGATGGGGCCGAGCGTCCGGACTCTGCCCGCGAGGGGTGCGAGGCGGAGCCGCGGGCGGAGGGCGGAGGGGCAGCAGGGACCGCAGCCCCGCGGGCGGGAGCCCAGGACTTAGATCCCGGGGGCGCTGGGACCACCCTGAGGGGGACAGAGGGGCTGTGCTGCCCGGAGGGACGGTGAACTTCTCACCTTTAACTCACAATGACATGTCGTTTAGAAAGTCCTGCCCGCCTTGCGTGTGCGTGCGTGTGCGTGTGTGTCTGTCTTTCCCTCTTAATTGCGTTGTGCTGGGATGATCTTTTATGACTGGAAAACAAGCAGCTGGGAAAATATTCACGTTTGGGACCGAAAACATTTTTTATTTATATCTTTGACATTTAAAAGGGCAGAATTAATTTGTCCTGTCTACATTAGCGTTGAGAGAAAGTTTCAGAAATCTACCCAGGGGGAAAGGGAAGAAAAAAGGAAAAAAAAAAAAAAAAAGGAAGCGAGGAAAGAAAAGGAAAGCTAGGCTTGGTTTTCCTTATTTCAAGTTTGTAATCAATCACTGAAATAGGAGGCAGCAAAATTGTAAAGATTCGATAGATTAAAATGCAAATGAAAGGTAGAAAAAGAAACATTAACATGGCGATCAAAGATTTAATAACCGTAAATCAAGTTTTTTTCTGTTGCAGCTGCAGTGTGTGTGTTTATGTTTTAATCATGTTCGTTCCATAAATAAATAATTTCTGAAACAAGACTAATTTTTCATTATTTTAACCGTGGGCTATAAAACTAAATATTAAAAATAGAAAATGTACATGATACCAGATCCTCAACAAAACAGAGAAAGTCTGTGTCGCTTGGTTAAAAAAATCAAAGGATTTCATTTCTGTGTTTTGAGAATCAAAGCATTATGCTAAAAAATTCTATCTCAGCTGACAATGCCCACCGTTTTATTTTCCCTTTAATATTTTAGGTTAACAACACGACATCATTTAGATTAAATATCTGCGTAGCTGCACATCCATTTCACTGAACATTTTTATAGAATGAGAGCGCTAGCATAGTTAAGTAATACAAAACTTACATTATTTCAAGGTGTCTCGACAGAATTTCTGGAAAATAATATCTTTTCTGAAGAATTTGTCTTCTATTTTAAAATTCGACTGATGATTTAGCAAAGTTAAAACTTTTTTTGAGCTTCATTATTAAAGTCCTTTCTCCAAATGGGAATAGTTGAGCCCTTTGTTTTATCATTTAATGTAAGGTTTTATGTCAAGGTGTTGATTTACTGGAGTGAACTTTATTTAAGTATTGACTTTCTAACTATGGTGAAGGTTTCTCATTTAAATCTTTCATCTAAATATTAATCTGGATGGTTAATACAGAAATGCCTAGAACTTTTAAAATAAAACACCTGGACTTAGTCCTTTCTTTCTGTTCATTTCTCCTCCCCCTTTCCTTCTTTTCTCTTTTGGTAGTCTTATTAACATAGGGGTAATTCACTTTCAGCAGTTTGGAAACTTTTCTTTATGGCAGTATAGCTTTGCAATGTTTAAACTTTGTTCTTAGCTGATTTTGTCTTTGAAAGAGTCATTCATTCCAATTTACTGATATAATGAATTAGAATTGTCTCAATTTCTCCTCTTTCTACAAATTAAAACAACCAAATCCAGAAAACATGCTTCTTTTCTAAAAACCTTTAAAGTTAAACGTGAGATCAGTTGATGTCCATTCGTCCTTATGCCAGTCAAACAATCCCATTTTCACTGTGACAGTCCAATAATGCATTTAGCTTAAAATTACACTTAGACTTTTCTCCTTTGCATTTCTCATTTACTTCAGTGCAACAAGATGACTTGATTTCCATGGGATTACATGAACTCCATTCAGTGTTAGTGGGATATCACTGCTCAACTAAATACCTTCCTTAACAGACAAATGAACTTCTTTTTATTTGTTGGAGTTTGTAGATGGTTTCAGACACAGAGTGTGCAGCTGATTTAGTTATTGTTGTTGTGAGAATCGAACAGGCACAAAAGTCATTTATCTAAACCGAAGAGATATGACTCTGTAAAAGGGAGAAGCAAGGGCAGAATCATGGGGAATTATTCCAGTTTATGGCTCTTATTAATTAAACCGGATGTGGTTTTTATTCTGCTCTTTTAGAGCTGACCTTGTTAAAAGCTCTCAACTACCTTTCTTCCCCTCACCCCCTAGTTTCTCCATTCATTATATCCCTTGTTGATAGGTGTTGCTTTTCTATATTATACTAAGTCCTTGTGGTGTAAATTCTCTTGCGTCTTCGGACAATTGGACGATCGCACCACTTCCCTTCCCCGAAAATAAAAAGGGGAAAAAATGAAAAGGAGAAATGCTTTTCTCATTCAGTTTTAGCATTTGTTTCGTTGAAATGGAAGACAGGTACTTTTGATTTAGCATTTAAGCAAAAGGTTACACAAACCGCGTTTTAGAAAGTGTTGGGATGTCCGACAGGGTCAGCCCCAGATCAGATCATTTTTTGAATACAGACCTAAAGATAATGAGTACTTGTTGTATTAAAGGGGACAAACAGTACTTTGGCTTCCTCTGACCCCAGAACGCACGGCTCGGTTTCATTGATCATCCTCCTTTATGAGATAATGCAATTACAAACATCAATAAGAGGCTGCAAGGGGAATCATTATGCAGTGACAGTGATAAATGACGGTGCAGAAATAGCATGCTTTTTCCCCCCTAACAATCCAGGAGCCCAGGGGCTCCGGGGGCTGAACACAGTCGCCAAGGAAACAGATGACATCCAAAACGGCACCAAAGGAAAAAAAATGAACAGTCTTTCTTTGCCTTTCACTCTTTTCCGTCTTCCAAAGAGTTAGTTTTGGCTCTAGCAGCAGCTGCCACACAGGCATTTCGTTATTTCAGACATTAAAGACGGAGCGGGCAGTGGGAGTCCCCTCCCCTTCACCCCGCCCCCACCAGATAACACACAAAGCGGCCTGCGGCTCAGGACTACCTGAAACGCAGCCCTGCGAGTCAGATTCGCATGGGGTGGGGGCTGGGGGACGTGGATTTACACGTCGTGCTTCCTCCGCTTTGTCCAGGGGAAATCGGGGCTCCAGAACACACTGGCGCCCGGAGGGTCCGCCAGGACGGGGACGCGAGGTGGCCCGCGCCCTCCTGCGCCCCGCCGGCCCGACGCGGCTCGCTGCGGGGGGACGGGGTGCTCCGGGCCGTCCCGAGTTTCTCCGAGATGGAGTTATCAGTTGTCCCAAGATCTCCCCTAAAAGGAGGAACTTGTTCTTTAAAATCCCATGTTACCCTCAGCAGGGTCTTCAAGAAGTTCCCACCCTCCCAAGTCACAAAGGTGGACGGGTGGGCGAAGCGAATGGGGCTCGACTCTCCGATGCTGGCGGGGCGCGGAGAGGGAAGTCGAGTCACAGACTCAAGGTGGAGAGAGGGAAGTTTGGGGAGAGAACTGAGGAGGTGCTGAGGTACGAGCGAGGCCTGGGGAGGGAGGCGACGCGGGCGGAGCAGCTCGTCCACCCCGAGGGCGTGCGGGGCGCGCCCAGCTGTGCACGGGGACCCACGGGGTCCCACGCGGCTCCGGCCGCGCAAGAGGCCTCGGGTCGGAGCGGCCTGGCGGCGGCGAGGCAGGTGCCTGCTCACTGCTCCCCCAGCCGGCGCTGCACCGGCTCGCTTCCGCGCGGAGATTACGATCACTGCCCACGTAATGAACGTGGTACTTAGGGCAGAGGTGAGTGTCTGCTCGTGGGCTGGGGTACGAATTACCGGCCCGATCGATGGGACACCGGTTTACAACTAAATCCCTTGGCTGCAGCCGGGGTGTGAGCGCGCCCGAGGGCAGAGGCGGCGCTCTGGGAGGCGACCCCGAGAGGCGGCCGGTGCCACGGTCCGAAAACTGCCCGGCACCGCAGAGACTCCGGGACACCGTCTCAAGGTCTCGAGCACAAATGGAGGCGAACTGATTGCTCAGGACGTTGTTTTCCTTTCAGCTCCGCCTTGGGAGAGAATTTCAAGCGCCGGCGGAAGGGGACCCTTCCTGCCGTCTGCCGAGCGCTTCGCGCCGGACCCGCTCCCTCTGGGCGCTCGGGGTGCGGCTGGATCCCCAGTGTCCCGCGAGCTCTGCGCTCTCCGCGCCGCCCAAGGACCAAGGGGCGCGGCGGCGCATGGGCGGGGGCGAGAGCGGGAGGAGGCCGGGCCAGGCCGGGCGCCCCCACTCGGCCCGGTGCGCCCGCCCGCTCCGGACCGCCCCGGACCTTCGCCGCATGGAGTCACGTCACCCGAGGGCTCCCGGGCCCCGGCGGCGGGGCAGTTTTGCGGGGCGCTCGGAGTCTCCCAAGCCCGGGCACCGCCCACCGCCCCGCCCGCCGGGTCCCCGAGCGCCCCGCGTCACGTCCCTACAGCCGCCGTGGGGCTCGGAGTCGAGTCCGTGACAAGAGTCCGAGAAGTCTCGGGTCCGCCACAAAGCGCGGCCAGCGGCTCCGAGCGAGGGCCGGGCCCGCGGGGGCGTCTTCCCGGCCCCGAGCGGACCAGGCGCCGCCCGCCGAGACGGCACCTCACCCCCTCCCCGGCGGGCCCGCTACTGGGCCAAACCGCGCCGGGTCAGCCTCCGCCCCCGCCCCCGCCCCGGCCGGACGCCGCGCGCAGTGGGGCCGAGACGGCTGCGGGGCGGCTGGAGCGCGGCAGGCAGGCCTGCGGTTCCCGCCCGGACGCCGCGCCACTCTCCCCCAGCCCCGGGCCGCGAGGAGCGGGGACCGCGCGGCGCGCGCCCCGAGGACACGCGCGGGGCCGGGGCTGTGTCTCCCACTTCCCGAGCAAGTTCCGCGGAGGCGCCCGTGCCCGCCCGGAGCCTCCCGCAGCCGGCCTTCCAGTCCTCGGGCCCCGACTCGCTTCGGCCGCGCCCGGCCTCCTGGGCTCCGCGCGGGGCGCCGCCCCCCGGGGCGAAACTCTCGGCCCCGCGCTGCAAGGAGACACCGCTGCCTCCCGAGGAACTCCTAATACCATCCATACAGCTTTAATGCGTTTATAATTCGATAAGTGATTTCAATTTGAAATTGTTAGTAACTAATTTTATGGGTAATTTTTCCACATCAAATATTTAAGCATCAGATTAAAGGAGCCAGTTCCGACACAGGATAATAAGGGGGTTTCCCCCACACACCTCCCTGCGCCTCAGCCTCTCTCGGTTTCCTACCGAGTCATTTTTCCAAATCCCCAAAAGGTGGCAGTCGAGGCTGACTTTCCTCTTTTTTTCCAGCGGCTCTGGGAAGGGCGGGCAAGAGGGGGAGGGGAGGGGAGCCGAGGAGGGGGAGGGGCAGGAAGGGGGCGGGAGAAACTAGGCGCTGTATGGACTTTTCAAACTAATTCTTTAACACGTTTCTAATACAGTACAAGCAAGAAGCAGTGGCGAATTTCCTGGAAAAGTCGTGGCTGAAAAGAAAGCCCAAGAACGAGCTTTTTGGCCGCAGGGCAGAAGCTGTGCGAAGCTCAGCACATTGGAGCTAAACCTTCGGTTCTGAACAGAAGCGGAGAGGGAGACGCAGAGGGCCCCACTGACTTTCTGCTATTTCTTTGTATTTTAACATTATCTATAAATGCTACACAGCTAAGCAAGTTGATTGTTTGAGGTCAGGCCTCTGCAAATTACATAATGGGGGCAAGGGGTAGGGCTGGGGAAAGGGTGAGAGGGTGGGGGCTGGCCGTGCGGGCGGAGGGGAGACTGGGGCGAGCGGCGGATGAATTGCAGACCAGTTGCCAAAACTTTTTTTTTTCCCTGCTGCTTCTGCGGCTGCGGCTGCCTTTGCCGCTGCCTCGCTTTGAATGTGGGTAACTAGGAAACAGCAAGCCGTCTGAGAAGACGGAATTTCCAACGTGTAAAATGTTCTTAACGGAACCATTGAGCGAGTGCAATAAGGCGTGAGGGGGAACTAATCTTCCCATTTAAATGTTTGTGGCAATTTTATCTAAATGAATTTTAATGCTAAACGAGGGTAATTCCCCATTTGTAGCGCGTTTACTTCTCTTTCCTGTGCTTCTAAAGCAGTCGAACATCATGCAATGAACAATAACAATAAAAATACTGTCAAGGCATATTATTCATTTTGAATGTGTTATAATTACAGCTGATTAAATATGATCGAGCAAAATATTTTTAAATTTTTTTAAGAAATAGACTGAAAAGTAGTCTAGTTCAGCCAGGGGCCAACCCCACTACCCCCCATAAAAATAGAAAGCAGGTACAATTGTGTGCTCTTTAGAGGAGGGCGTTTTGTTTTTGCCTTTCAAGAAACATCAGAAACACTCTGGACACTTCTTATTATTTTCCCTCCTTCGGATAAGTGTCCTCAATAACCTCCGAGCTGGCTCTGAAATTTACAAGAGGAAAAGCTAAAATAGCCTAAGAGGGTGTCGGGAGGGAGAAAGGAACTGCGAAGAGGAAGCCGGGGTGGGGCCCGGAAACGACAGTTTGGCTGGGTTTTTGTTGTTGTTGTTGTTGTTTTTTTTTTCCTATTTCCTGGCCCCTCCATCAGGATTCTTCCTACTCTCTGTTTTCCCTACCTCCTCTTTCCTCTCTGCTATCTCCTCGAGAATCAGTCAATGTCTCTCTACCGGTCTCTCTCTCTCTCTCCCCTTTGCCCTTTCTCTTCCCCTCACTCCGTGATCTCCTCCTCAAAAATAAAGACAAAGTAACCAATTCACCCGCCACTGCCAGGGAGGAGGGGCAAAGGGACGGTCAGTTTATGAAGTTTATTATTAATTTTAGAAGTAAACAAATGGTTGTTAACTGCTAGTAACCACCTATCAAAAGAGAATGATCCCAATAACATGGACTATTAATACAGTGAGAGAATTGTCACTAGAACAAAATGAGGCATTTTTAGAAGCCCGTATATGGGGTGGGGGTGCGGTGGTGGCGCGAGGCCTAGGCGGCTGCCATAGGTCCGACCTTCCTCTCTCTCAGCACACCCTCGTGTTTTTAGAAACAAGACCCAGTAAACAAAAGGTGAGAGGTGCGCGCTGCTGCTCAGGCAGGTGAGCCAGTCAGTCACACAGCACCTAGTAAAGGCAGCCTGCAGCTGGTTTCTCTTTTCAAACAGAAAATAGAATTGCAGAGGGCGGTTTTATAGGGTGACACAGGCCTGAATGTCAGACTTGAGTTTTAGGCGCTCTCCTCCAACGACCCGGCCTGTGTTTACAAAGCAATCACTGCTAAAAGGCTTATTTTTTCAAACGAATTTGCCTTAATTAAAATATTTGTATATTTCCCTTAGCTTTGGGAAGCACTTTTTATAGCAGCAATTTTATTTAAATAAAATTATAAGCTATTCCAGCTTAAACATGTTATTTTGTACCATTTAGCTGGCTGCCATGCAGAAATTCTGTACAGCTGTTCTGGAAAATTGGTTAATAACCAGTTTTATCCATTGAGAACATAGAGCATATTTATAAAAATTAGATTTTGAAGTCCAGTCTCTTCAATTCACATAGCTAATTCCCTAATGAACATATATGGCTCTTCCTAGGTAGCTTTCTCAATAAAAGGCTGAGTGAGCTCTCTGCTAGACCCACCTGTCACATACAAGAATCCTATCACTGATACCAAGTGAATGATTCTCTTGGATGTAATCTGAGTCCAAAGTTAGTTTAGTGCCCGTAGGCGTTCCATTTGCTGGAATTAGGAGTTTAGGAAGTTAAAGAAATGAGAGGTTATTATTAAAGAATTTACTTTGTGATTAAAATTTCCAAGTATGTATATGATTTAGGGGGCTAAATTTAATCGTTATATTTACTGCACTAATCATTAAAAAATTGGGGGGCAGGCAACAAATTTTTCAAGCAGTGGAGTCAGCATGACAAAAATAATCTTGTTTTTATTTTAGATTCAGATTTCATTACCGCACTCAGACAACTACAACTGGGCTTGGCGTCATTGTACAGTCCAGACTGCTTCCGTCAGAAACGCTAAGACTCAGTGTGCGATGATTGTTATTAATAATTAGCTCCTTGGTTTCTTGATAGAAAAAGGCTATCAACAAGCATTTGTTTATCCACAACAAAAAGTATAATTAGCGTATCCCACTTAGTAAATCTTGTATGCATGCCAACTCATACCAAACTGCTACTTTTACAAAAAAAAAAAAATTGCAATAATACAGTTCATTTTTCCAGTCCTTTTTGCACAAAATTTATTTACAATGTCTACATAAATGCTCCAAGGTGGGACTATGGAAAAATACACACATGACCGATGCTTTGCTCAGAAATAAAGTCAACATATTAAAAATAAATCTTCAGTCTATGTTTTTTGGAGCTGCATAAAACAGGAAGTGATGTATAAGGTGGTGGTTGTTGCATGGGGACAATGATGCTTGATGTGACAATTAGGCTTCTAAACACGCGGCCTTTTGGTTTCCATGCCTCCTCCTACCAGTCTCCTTAAGACACTGCCTGCAACAGCTGATTAATCATTGTTGATGACTGCAGTTTTTCCCATCCTTCCCGATTTACATCTGTTCAGGCCAATTCAAATATGGTGAGTAAATGAATTAGACATGCAAATTCAAGCCCCAGGCTAGAAAGAGGGAGAGAGAGGAAGAGAGAGAAAAAGAGAAAGAGAGAGCGAGAGAGCGCGCATGGCTGAAATCCTAGGCAAGAAGAAAGATCTTCTGCCTGATAGTTATTTTAATGCTCTAAAAATCCTGCAAATCAGACCTTCCTGTTCCTTGCAGGATAACTGTAAGGCTTTTTCATGTAAGGAGGCTTCTGGAGGAAGTGAAGAGCTATGGAAACAACACACATAGTGTGGAAAAATTTCACATTTTTTTTAAAAAATCTATAAGAAACAACGTAATATGGATAACAGTATAATAGCATTTACAATATTTCACTCTTTGTTCTCTTAATGTCTTATATAGTTATTTAGCATGTCCCCCAAATTGACTTCAGTTGGTATTTCCTGCTTTTTAAGAGTCCCTATGAAGAATTAGGGATGCTCCTTGGTCCAAAGTAGATGCCAAGAATGGAACTCCACAGTCATTGCAGAAAAAACATGATTTGAAATCAGTCACCATTGCAGACAATGCATATTCCCTTAAGCTACTGAGCATGGATGTCCATGACTTGTCCACTCATTGTTGGGTCTCCTGTATTAAGAACCGTGGGGCTTGATGCTGACATTGGCATTCCAGGGTGGGGCGGTCCTCCATGCATCATCACTGTTGGGTGGTGAGGGTGTCCAGGAATGTACGTATGCATGGGGGGCCCATGACGCAGCTGAGCAGGATGGGGGGGCATCTGGGGTTGGGTATAACTTGGCTGTCCCATACTCACACCCATTGGACCACCCCGGGCTACATAGTCCCCTGGCATACTTTGCAGCCCTGTAGAAATTCAAAAGAAAGAAACAAAAAAGAAAATATTATGAAAAAGCAATCATGTGGTTCTGACCATGGCAATTGTTTGAAAGCCAGGGAACATTGTGATCGAGGGAATATGAGGTTGGAAAGCATTCTTTTGACTCATGTCGAATAAAATAAAGTGGGAAAAGTCATGCTGGAAATTCACATTGCCACCATTTTCCTTGTATTGTCACTGTTATCAGGTCCACCTACTGAGGTCTCATTTGTTTAAGAAAATAAGACTGTTACACTATTTCAGACCTGGTCTAAACAAGCCCTTTCGTCCCCTGAAACATATTCTCTGAAGAGCACACTGTTGTGGTCACTGGACATCCTATAGGAAGCCTAACGAGACAAGCTCACTAAGGGTGATTATCAGCAAATCCTGTACTTTGAAAAAAAAAATCAAAACAGTTATCAATAAATTCCTTCCACATGGTTTCTTAGAGCTGCAGTAAAGAAACCCTTCAAAAACCCCTGTCCACCTTACAATGATTTTGAGAACAATAAGAAAAATTGGACCTAAAACAATACCCTTCTTGCTTTGAGGGAGCCTCTCGTCTTCTGCATGGATTGCTATAGTTGATGGAAACTGACAGGTGTATTGTTTCTGAGAGCTATAAGCTCCATAATCATCAAGGGTGAAAAGCATAACGCTATTGCTAAGTAGGTTCAATTGGCTTTAGTTCTAAGTAATAGTGCTCTGTGAATACGATGAACACCTTCGAATACGGTCTCCAGGCTCTGGCAATGAATGGCTGCTTAATCTAGCCTAAAGGAACATTTTTGAACTAATGAAAATTGCTTATAAAATATACTGTACCCACAGCTCTTTAATCAAAAAAGATGATAATATTTTTTGTAATAACCTATTAATTTAATTGGTCACGAAGCATAAAATACATCATTTAAATTTAATTGACCCAGAAACTAAGAAACAATATTTAAATTAACTAAGCTAGAGAATTCCATGATGAGGTAATAAGGCTGTTGCATTCTCGAGCTCACTGGAATGTTCTCAGGGCTAATTGTTAAACTTATATTTGACTCAAACCCAGAGAAGACGACCAGTATGAATTACCTTGGCTTCGGCAGTGATTTTAAATGATGGACTAATATGATCAGAGACACAACCAAGACTCTGAAAATAACTACTTTTAATTTCAAAAACAAAGCAAGGGCAATGCTACTAGGGGCAATTTAGGAAGTGAGCACCGGCTCTGGTGTTCCAAACAGGTTTACTTGTCTGAACTCGCATAGCTGGAGTGTCTTTTTAGGAGAGAAAATGCAAAAGTGAGAATCTGGGACAGTTTTCCTAGGCCCACTTCACTGGGCCTGCCACTGAAGATTGCATTAATGATCTCTATTTTTGTATACTGAATAAGTCAAATCCATTTGTCACACTGCAAGTGATGGCATACTTAATTTGGATATAGTCAATTAGCCGGGGCTAAGCCCCGCAGCCTGCTGTGCACACCTCTATTTTGTATTCTCCCTTTTTCCATTGCCACACGTAATCCCATTATGATGGACAGACAAAGGAATAAACTAAGAAAAAAAATCAAAGTTTGCTTGACTGAAGCTCAAAATATGCCTTTACTTACCCTAAGTAAAGCTTGTGTTTATTTTACCTAAAAGAAGTCTCTGTTTGGCTTTTCAGTGTCTTGCAGGTTAGTGTAGAAATGTAACTCATGCATCAACTGCGGTTAGACAGATTTATGACACTTTGGGGACATGCTCTTTCCTCTCCTTGCACTGCTGCAGACTGCTTACATTTTGCAAATCAGTCTGTTGCTATGACAACCCACTCCCCCACCTCCTGACTGTTTCTTGTTTTGTCATGTGGTCAGTACTGTACAATAGCAACACGCAGGATAAATGTACATCATACACAGTATTTATAAGCTTAAAAGCTTGATCTCTACCAACGAGAAAATGAAGGAAGCAAGAGAGAGGAGTTTAATGGCAAGGAATGAACAAGCATGAAGCTATGGGCAAGGAGAACATAAGAAAATGCAAGAGGAAAAATATTCCTAGGACAAAGTGAAAACAAAGACCCCGTTTGTACTTACTTCCCCCTTGCTTTGCGATTGGTTAACTAGATGAAGGTTACATGTAGTGCCACTGCCCCTCCATGCCCATATTCATGCCCATTCCACTCATAGGTCCTAGAAGGGAGATAAAAATCCAAGAAGAGGCCAGAAAATGAGCAAAGTCAACAGATAGTGCCAAAAGACCCTTTATAAAAACAGATTCTAGAGGGTTAAGAAACAGTAAGATCTTCAGTGCATAAAGATCCTGGCTTCCCCTCTGCCGTATCTTAGATGCACAGACAGCAGGCAAAGCAAAGCAGGCAGCTGGAGATAACAGCAAAAGATGAGGTGGATTTACCTGGGCCAATGGGGACAGAAGGGATGACACTCTTGGAGTTGAACAAGAGAAACCACTACAAAGACAGTCTTACCTGGTGCTCTGATTCCCATGTGTTGCTGACCGTCCATTACAAAACCTCCCATTGGCTGTCCGTCGGGGTTATAAGGTGTTCCTTGACTGACTACAAAAGTGCAGAACATGACTTCTTAATAACAGTCTCCAAGTGAGAAAGAATCACCAGAGAAAGAGACAAACAGAACATACCAAACAAGTATAACATTTTACACATAGTTAATTTTTCCCAGACCAGCTCTACACACCTCTGTGAAAGAGTTCGAAAACATGCTCAAAGAACGGCTAAACTATAGAAATTTATGCTTGACTTTTTGTCTGGTGATCCAGTGATGGGTATTGAAAGGGAAAAAGTGACAAGAATATGGTGAAATGTGTGCTGACCCGGCGTGAGGCTAACACAGCTTTCAGTCACGCTCTCTACGAGATGAGAGAGTATTTCATAAGGAAACACAGACTCCCCCCTAGTAACAGCTCTTGATTTTTAGAGTCATATTCTAATACAAACACAGTTCTAAGAACAAATGTTTCTGGGATTTCTAGATCTGTAAGCCAAGGATCCAACAGAAATATTCCCATTCTAAAATCACAACTAAATAACAAAAAACTTATTCATTAAATTGAACACCAGAAGATGGATATTAACAAGAAAAGGCCTGAAAAATAAGAACTGCATATTTATTTATACAACTACCTGAATCTCGTGTTTTAACTGTACATGAAAAGCTGCTTCAGAAGTGAGCTGCCTTGGTTATTAAAGCACACAAAAGCTCTACCTCATTGAATGTCTTTGAACTTTACTGAGTCCCACAAGCGATCCTGACCCCTTTGCCCTTTCGACAGGTAATAAAGTTTACAGCAATTCCACACCAAGCCATGCACCAGGGAGTGGTCATAGTAGCAGAAAGAGCTGGGAAGGCAAACTCAGAAAAAAATAACATTAATATATTGAATGTGTACAAAGAATATTGTTACTGAGCACATGTTTCAAGAGTACTTCTCTCCATTGGCTTTTTTTTTTAATCCCCCCTCGCTTTCTTCAAAAGGTTTATAATGATGTTAAATTGATTAGTGTTGTTATAAAATGGAACTGGTTTAATTGTAATTGCCAGGCACTCGTAGTACTCATTCCCAGGTTATTTACCAGGTAGCAGACCTCCCGGTGAATGGCTTGAGGATGGTTTTCGCTTGCGTGACTTGAATACAGTCACTATAGGGAACTTGCCTGCTCGGTTGGACTGGTCTATCATGGGCTGCACTATTCTTCTCCGGGCATTAATAAACCTGTAACCAAAAACGTGAAACAAATCATTATTCCTTTAAAAGAAATTAAAAGGTGGAGGAAGAGGAAGAGATGAATCAGGGCAAGGCGATGCTCCATCTTGACAAAATGAGACGGTTTCCCCCTTAGCTCTATGTGCAGCTTCGCATGCTCCACAACCTATAACCCCTGCGACCTTTGAGTCCAAGGCTCAGGGTTTCTGAGTTGATTTATGTTTGCCTGCTTTACTGCAGTTGGACACTTCCATTTTATCTTTTCATGGGGGAATTAGCCGACTTTTCAGGAAACAATGCTGGCCACCACTCTTTTCAATTGTGAGAGGGGAGAGGTAAGAGTAGAGACTAAGGTGCTCATGAGGACATCTGTTACCTCTCTGAATTAGAAACATTTCAGTCTTATCCACTCTGAGTTCTTTTCGACATTTCTATCCAAACCTCCCCTATCCTTTTAAAACCTGATTCTATTTTAATTCCCTCTGTTAAGAAAATGAACTGGGACAGCAGCACACCATCAAATGAGAGAGTGTCTGGAGTTTATCACCACTAACTCACACTACTAGGAACTTGAGAGGAATTAGAGAGATTTCTTGGGGTGTTTTTTTTTTTTTTCTTTTTATACAGTCTAAGGTCACAGCAAGGTCATAGCTACATAATAATTGAACTTATAGTCTTGCTTTGTCCAGCTACTACTGAAAATTTATAAACTTATTAAATCATGTAAGTCCAATTATATGATTGAGTAAGGGTGTTAGTATAATTGTTTTTGTACCCCTATAAAAATAAAGAGTCACTAAAAAATAGAAAAGTATCTAATGTAAGCTCTCCAAAGTCATCCTCAAGAGATCTGAACTCTTCAGGTCCCTTTGTACTGCATAATAAGAATTATATCGCAAATACAGAAATGAGGAGGACATTGGATTCTGAAATGGTAAACTGCTTTTAGTTCTCGATTCTGGCTAGAAAATATCAAATCTGAGCAGGAAATAAAAAAGCAGAATGAAAAGTTTAACAACATACTATCAGGGCCGGGGATTTAGCTCAGTGGTTCAGGTGCCTGTCTTGCAAGCACAAGGGCCCAGGCTCGATTCCTCAGTAGCCACATACAATACTGGGCATGGAGACTCAAACCCAGCAGCAACCAGTACCACATAGGACAGTGCCGGGCGTGGTGGCTCACGCCTGTAATCCCAGCACTCGGGAGGCAGAGGCAGGAGGATTGCTGTGATGTGAGTTTGAGGCTGAGCTCAGGGCCAGCCTGAACTACAAAGCAAAACTCTGTCTCCAAAAAAAAACAAAAAAAATCATATTATCAATAATTAAAGGGTTGATGGTCCAGTACAAATTCTAGTTTGTATGTCCTCCCACTTTGAGATGGAAAATAGCTATAAAAACCAAACTATGAGATAGACAGGGACAAGTTTTTAAAAATAAAAATTCATAACTCCACATTTGAAGATTCTTTAGAAGATTGCACCTTATGTTCTTTCACCATCTGAAAAGTAATTATAGTAAATAATGAAAGTGGAATCTAACTAAAAGGTACACTGTTGGTGCTCTCACTGGCAGTATATATTATATCAGTACTTGTATATGAGGCCCTTGAACTACTAATAAAAATATTTAAAGTACAGATCTATAACAAATTGTGTTGCAAATCAGGTTATCATTATCTTGTATAAACCATGAAAATTGGAATCATGTGAGCAGAAGGTTAGATTAATTCTCCATTCTCATTATAAGCACAGGTGTAGCACAAACACCATGTGAAATAACCAATTAAAATGAAAAAAAAATTGCTTTTTCATTAGCTGCCTTCCCTGCATGACCAATTAGAAAATTATTTAATATTAATATTCTGCATATACCAAAAGTAATTTTCATAGCAACTTCATAGGTAAGAGAGCAAAAATAAAAGCTCTTTATCGATGGTACTATTCATAACCTGCTCTTACAAGAAAGGAAATCAATCTGGTAACTTTCTTTTGTAAGTTCCTTTTAAAATACAAAATTGTATGTGTATGATTTATACTATTTACCTAAAAATAGGAACGAGCCATTTTCAACAGATGAGGATCCCAAGCTCAGTGAAATTAAGTGAACTTTTGGAGGTTACCTGCCACCAAAGAGACGTTAACAATTCCCAGAGGGACACATCTCTGGCAAGTGACTGTGGGCATCAAGTTCCCCACACGGAGCATGGCCACTGCTGCCTCCCAATCTACCACATTTCAGAACAGAGAGCTATCTAGATATTAGTTCTGACTCGCCACTGTCAGAACTACTGTGAGCTACTCTAATACTGCATCAAAGAGCATGCATGACAGTAAACCTTTCATAGTTATACACTTTTTAAGGTTATAGTGCTTGTGGACGTAGTCAGAGGTAAAGCTACTCAGAAAAGATCCAGCGATTCAGTGTATCAATCTTCCAAGGCTCACCTCCTTCACACTTAGACTTTGAGACTCCCATTCGTTATAACCACTTCAGGGTGGAGTCCCTGGGACTCTATCCATGGGATCACAGGGAATCAAAGTTGGTTTTAGAAAGAGCTTACCAGTCATCTACTTCCTCATGACATGAGTCTCCTCTCTGACCTCCCATGGAGATGGGAAGCCTCAGGTGGACCGTGCTGAATACGGTACCCATTCTTGACTCCATCTCCAGACAAGGTAAGCTGCCTTGCTTGATTTCAAATCCTTTCACATTACAACTATTCATAATTGTAATAGTATTGAGATAATTTAAACAATTTTAATCTCACTTCCTTAGGACAGTGTTTCAAATATTTAAACACAGCCACCATATACTATAGTTTTCTCTCCTCTTTGCCTAAGTTAAACATTCCTGGGTCTTAAAACACTCCATGTAGAACACAAATCCTTCTGTTATTTTGAGTCCACTTAGCAGCCCATTCTGCTCAGTTTGCTGAGGGCTTCTGTGTCTCTCTCTAAGTTTGTAGTGTGCAGCACTAGCTAGACGTATCCATGCTGCTGCGGTGTGCACAGAGAGCAGACAACCTCACCATAGCACCTCCGCTAAGTGCTCACAGGTGGTAGGTGCAGTTTACTTCTGATTTTTGTGGTAATAACTATTTATTTTCACTGATAACACAAATATGAACTACACATGGGTTGTGCAGATATTAAAGCAGGAACCCTCTCCTTAAAAAAACAAAACAAAACAAAAACACTGGATACCTAAGAAAACTTAATCACTCTCAACCATTTGACTATGTTCTTAGGTCTACATGGAACTTCTAATTTTTGAAATATTTAATATAAAAGTTTCAGTATAATGTAATGTTATCAATTATATTTTGGACACAGGAAGCTGTCAGAACATTACTGAATTATTCTTTTACTTTCGTGAGTAAGTGATTATCTGAAGTCATGGTGGACATTTTTATTGGAAAGTAGGAAACAGGAAAGCATTTTTTTCCTAAAGCAACATCACCTTTTTATCTTAACATCATCTCTGTATTTTATTTTCCTTCGTCTAAGTTCTTCTCATCCAGACCATCTCACAAATGTTCTTTCTTTGGAATTATGCTACAGACGGCAGAGCCGTGTGTTTAGATGGACTCAGGGATGAGTTCTGATAGGAAAACATTTTCCTTCTGGGCAAAGTAATAAAATGACATTCTTGCTCCTCCCCTCTAAGTCAAACGGAGGTCAGTTCCCCCACCCCTCTATCTGTTTAAATAAACTGGTCCAGCTGTTTGTTTCTGAAACGCCCTTTGACCCTGGTCTCATCCTCCCAGCCTCTGTGGCAGAATGCTTTACTTTTCATTACGGATGGCTCCAAATCATCAAGAATTTTCTAAACATTGATCAACAACAACAAAAAAACCTTATTTTTGATGTGAGCTGAAATGAACATGTTCCCTTCTTATAACAATGTTACTTTCTCTTTTTTGTTGTGTCATTTTCAAAAGCATCAATAAGTTAATCATTTAAGCCCGTTTGTGTTTAATATGTATATATTTATATGTGATTCAAATACATATAATATCTAATATAGAAGAGCTTGAAAAGAGAAGAAATAGTGTTTTTGAAGGATATATAAAAAAAGAATAATGAAATTCAAATCTGGATGTACAGCCAGGCAAGGTGGGGCATGCCTGTAATCCCTAGCATATAGGAGGCTGAGGCAGGAAGACCACTACAAGTTTGTGAATTGGAGGCCAACCTGGAATATATAGCAAAACCCTGTCTCCAAAACAAATAAACAAACAAACACAGACTCAAATTTGAATGTACAACAAAAAAATATGTTCCAAAAGCAACAAAAGCTTAAATATCATAGATCTGTTAAATATAGTCAAAATTTTCCATTTTGATGAGGTTTCTTTAAAACATTTCTTAATTTAAAGATGTAAAAAAATAGTTACTAATCCACAATTTGTATCCAAACACAATAACCTTTAAAACTCAGATGTAGAGGGCCGGGAATTTAGCTCAGTGGTTCCGGTACCTGTCTTGCAAGCGCAAGGACCCGGGTTCGATCCCAGGTAACCACATACAATACTGGGTGTGGAGACTCACGACCAGCAGCAACCAGTACCACATACCCCAGTGCTGGGCGTGGTGGCTCACGCCTGTAATCCCAGCACTCGGGAGGCAGAGGCAGGAGGATTGCTGTGATGTGAGTTGGAGGCTGAGCTCAGGGCCAGCCTGAACCACAAAAGCGAGACCCTGTCTCAAAAAATAAACAAACAAACAAAATAAACTCAGATGTAGAACATCAGGAATACATGACAATGTAATATTTGGTTTAATCTTTAAAATAAACAGTATCACATCTTTAATAGCTTGCAACTCAAATTTTACATAAACTAAACTTTCAAAAGCAGTACCCTTTTTATTAAGTACACTTTCAGATTAAAAAGTGTCTTACTTACCTTTCTCTGTTACATTTTCAGCATAAAGGTAATTTTTAAAATATTGATTTGCCCCTGACACAACAAAATACTTTTGAATGAAGTGCTTTTTATAGAACTGATATCTTTTCTATAAATATGATACAAGTGAATTGGGCAAAGAATCTTTATATTTTATTTTTTCATAAAATTATGGATTAAAATTTCTTCTTATGACTAAACTATTTGCTGTCTAAAAACAAATGTTTTATAAAAAAAGAAGAAAAGGAAGAGGAGAGGCAGAGGAGGAGATGATGATGGTGATAATAGGTTGGATGTAGCTTTATTCAATGTCCAGCTAAACAGAGATCTATTTCTTTTTAAATTATTTTTTTAGGACTAATGCTATAATAAGGCAAAGTGAGAGGTGGAAGGGGGACAAAATCTTCCCAAGTCTGAGACCTAAGATAATCTAAAAACTTAATATTTTTGTATTTTTAATAGAAACCTGGCAAGCAAAATGAAAAGGGAATGTAAATTTTGTTTTAAAAATACAGGAAGTTTTGCTCTCTTCTTTCTTTTCTTTACTCTCTAGATGTTTATTTTTGTTCTGTTCTGCTTATCTTTGCACCCTTCTGCTAATTCTGTTTATTTCCTTTCATACTCAGTCCTTGGATACCTGAACAGTTTTCTGAACAAGATCTGGTACAGCAGCTTTTAAATTGACCTTTGTCCTTTAGTTTATCCCTCACTTCTTGCCCTGTTCCCTTCCCCCTAAGCTAGATTGCTAAGTTAAGCTTTCTTTTTTTTCCAGAAGCAGGAGGAGTGAGGAGAACACAGTGAGCAGCTGGTAGGAGCCAAAACACAAGGTACAATTCGCCAGACCTCCAGGCAAGATCCTCATGCATCTCTGCCCTGTGTAATTCGCAGCAATGCTGATACAAGGAGAGGAGAATTACTTGCTGTTTGGCATTTGATCTTCCCTCAATCCTGTTTCTCAGTGTTTACTACTTCCTCCACGTTGATTAGAAGCCTCACACTAACCTCACACTAGTTATTATAGCATGCATGCCACAGTCCACTCAGGAAACCACGTAAAATCCAAAGGGTTTCATTTCTACACACTGACATTCTTCATGAGCCTCGTGGTAACTTTCGCCAACTAGGCATAAGTGAAGATCAACAGATGGTGGTAGATATAGACTTACTTCAGATGGTACTCACCTCAGAACGCAGAGATAACATTCTGCAATTATCAATTGCAGCATTAACAAAGGATGTCACTGACTCAAAAGATATATTTGTGAAAATGTCTTCTATACTTATATAAAGTATTAATTATAGATACTTTCGATTAATACTAAGGTATAGGTAGGAATACTTAAAATTTTAAAAATAAAAAACACTAGACACACTTAAGAATAATTTAACTACTTGTACTTTTGAAGTACATTATCTTCCTTTAAAAATGGACAATATACATACATAAGATGTGAATGATATAAATCTATTTTAGGTGATTTCTGAAATATTTTTTAATTTTAGAATTCAGCATCATGAAAAATCTTTAAATACAGTATTTGGCACTGGAAATTAACTGTTGCATTTCAGAATTTTGCTTTTTTCCTATTCTATGAATTTGTTTGATGTAGCATTTCTTTCAATCACATCCATTTAAAGTCTATCTACCTTTTTAAAATCAACATCTCTTAATAAATTGAAGGCACACTTTACAAACAAACACTAAGGGAAAGATCTCTACCTAGCTTCCAAGTAACTCTTTCTGTTTTCAAACACAACCACATTAACAATCTTCACTGTAGATATGCATTTACTTATTGGATTTAATGATCCGTCACCGGAAGTCTTCAGGGTCAAAGCCGTGTGCAGTTCCTTTCCTTGTAAAATAGAATTTCATAAAATATGACTTTAAAAGAGTCAACAAAGTTGACTCTGTTTTAAGGAAAACCTTATGAAATCATGTTTTTGGCACCATTTTGTAGTTTCTCAACATCCTGCAGGACTGCAATACATCATCACCGTTTCTAGGGGTGGAGGAGGTAGAGAATAGTTTGGGAGGTAAGTGGCCAGCCAGGAAGAAGGACAGCAACTTTTCTCTCCACCCACTCTAGAAATGCACTATTGAAACTTGCCCAAGTCACAGGAAAACCATCATTCAGCATGGTGATAATGTTTTCCTTCTATAGCAGGAACATTAGCCAAATTATTCTAAAAAAGAACTGAAATTATCCAGCCCAATAAAGGAAGTCATCATTAGATATAAAATTTTCTTCAAGGACCTAATGAAAAAAATCATTAATGAGCTGGCAAAGGTGATGCAAAGCAAAAACAAAATTCATATATGATATTGGACTCGAGACACTGAGATAACTTTTGTTTGTTTGTTGTTTTTGTTTTTTGAGACAGGGTCTCGCTTTGTGGTTCAGGCTGGCCCTGAGCTCAGCCTCCAACTCACATCACAGCAATCCTCCTGCCTCTGCCTCCCTAGTGCTGGGATTACAGGCGTGAGCCACCATGCCCAGTACTGTGGTATGTGGTACTAGCTGCTGCTGGGTGTGAGTCTCCACGCCCAGTATGATATGCAGTTACCGGGGATTGAACCCGGGTCCTTGCGCTTACAAGACAGGCGCTGGAACCACTGAGCTAACTCCCCGGCCCAACACTGAGATAACTTTAAAATAATGTATCATTGGGCATACACTGCAGAAAATTTGCCTTGAAAATAAATTTTACAATGCTCTTGTTGCATTCTAAAACATCTGGGTTTGCCAAAATCCTTAATCTGATCTGAATTCGGAGCAGAGGTGGCTCCTTTAGTAGGATCTCCAATTATTTCTGCTATTAGTTTGGTATCTTTTAGATCAACATTCTCAACCTTTTTTTGGTATCATGGACTGGTTTCTTGAAACACAAACTTTCTACAATAGGAAGGAAGAAAGAAGATAGTTTCTGGATGATTCAACATAGCATGCAAGCTAGATCCCTTCCTTGTATGCACAGTTCACAGGAAAGAGTTGCTCTCTGAAAATCTTAAAAGTATCTTAAGTATCAACTGACACTGAATATATGCAAAAAAGTCATGTATGAAGTATTTACTTAAATGTGATAATTTGTAAATTTTGAGCTTGTATAACCCTACAAAGTCATAGTGACTTAAAATTATTGTTATTGCAATATATAGGCAATGGGACAATATAACAAAACTTTCTCCACCGGCAAAATAGCTAGAATTGCTTTCCTAATATCTACAAAACCTAGATGTGCTCTCTTTGGTTTGCTTGCTAACGCATTTTCCCATTTAAGTTCCACATCTCTCATGTTCACAAAAAGTTAATAAATTTGCATCTACCTAAGCATCTCTTACACATTACTAAATAAACATATTTATTTAAAGTAAATACTACATCGTGGCCAATCTTTACTGTAAATAGGGCAGACAGCAAATTACCTATCATTTAAACTGAGGTATTTTTGAGAGTAAAGGGATACCATTAAAAATAATGTTAGGAACATTTCAGGATATTGGAATGTATGGTTATTCTAAAAATTAAATAAACATTAATTTTCTAAAGAAAACTTGTTCTGAATGACTGCAATTAAAATCCCGTTCTATTCAGATGGTGAGCAGATTCCATCTACATAAGATATAACAGAATGCTAACACCAACTTGATATTCTGGTAAGTTTTTCCCTTTCTTCAGGACTGTCCTTTAGTTCTTTCAATTCTCCAAGTTTTATAAACCATAAGTCTCCCTAGATTTTAGTTGTACTAACAGACAAGAGAATATCTCAAAATTTCATTTCTTATGTAGCTTCATTGGATCACAATAATTAAGTTACAGAATCCCACAATGAAAGGGACTTGAATGGAAGTTTGTGTCTATTCCTCAGAAGGTTCACTGTAATTTTGTTTTCAACGAGTAAAACTTGAGATCTAAGCTCTATATAATGCAGAGCAATATGTGGCTTATAGATCCTTAAACAAATGAAACTACAGATACTAAAAGACAAACACCTCTCAATTAAGATATATGACAAAAATCTCTCAAATGAGAACGATAACAAAAGTTAGCAAAATGAGCTCTTGGAACTTATCAAATCGTTGTAAAATGCTTCTGGCGTCTAGGTCACTGTGGAGAAACTGAAGAATATACATTTCCCTGCTGAGTTAGCACCCTGTTGGTGTGACAACCCTTCCCTTTGCACACTACGTGTTATCTTGCTTATACACTGAGCAGGAGGGAGAGGGAGAGTGGTGTCTGGTAAAGAACAGTGTGCGAGCTGAGTAGGATGACGACTTTGCTGGCTCAGAGACCACAGCAGTATTTAGCTGCAGAATCGTGATGACTGAGTAACTTACTGTTTGTGAAAAGTGCTTTGCAAATTATCAAACCTAAGACTGCAGTTTGTTGGGATATTGTCACTGTGATTCTAGAAATACATCATGGTACAAAAACTGGTACACAAAAGCTTACTGCAGCAAAACGTGGCAACAACCCAAATGCACATGAACTGATACTGGATAAATAAAATGTGTTCTATCCATACAGAGGATGCTGCTCAGCCATACAAAGGGATAAAGTATTGATAATGCATACTATGGTGGGGATAAACTTTGAAAATGTTATGTTAGGGAAACGAAGTTAGTCACAAAAGATCACATATTACACAATCTTTGTGAACTATCTGGAATATGCAAATGTGTACATTAAAAAGTGGATTAGTGTGTTCTAGTTGCTGGTGGAGAGGTAGAGGCAAATACAAAATGTTAACAGCTAATGGGCTCAACATCTCTTTTTTAGGTGACCAAAAATTATTCCAAAATCAACTGTAGGAATGGTTGTCTACCTCTGTGAACCTACTAACAACCAAGAGGTTGTGCATTTTAAATGGGTGAATTGTGTGGTTTGTATAAATAATTCTACTAAAAAATAAATACCTAATGGTAGACAGGAAGTATTGGACTAGAAATCAGTCTTACCCCTGCCTCTAATTAGCAGCTAGCAGTATAACATCTTGCGCCGAGCCTCATCTGTCAAATGATGCATAAATTCCCACCCAGGATTTGCACTTTACAGTTCCACAGCACAGGGTTTTGAAAAGTTTAATCCATGCTCTCTCGATATACTTCAAAGTCATATATTCCTTTGTCATTTGCAGTTTCAAAAGAGAAAGCATGACTAATAGCAAATTTGAGTTTTCCATATTTTTTTAACTCTACACTCATGCAGAAGATTGTGACGTGTCCCTCTGGCCCTCCACTCGCTCGAACTCCTCAGTTGGCCTGAGGAAGGGAATCCCTGCCACACCCTATCATACTTTCTTTGTAAACTGTACCACCAGGAGACCAGCCATCAGGGATGAGAACTCATCTTTTGGGCATGGAAAATTTTTCCATTAGCCTTTTAAATATTCCATACCCCATCCCCTTTTCAGTACATATGTACACTAACCCAAACTAAGGATCCAGTAAAGGATCGACCACAGCAGTCTAGTGATATAAGCCAACAAATTCCAACAACCACACGCTCACAACTACTGTTTATATTTGATCTGGTACCCCAGAGTAAACATGGTACAAGTATAAATATATACTATCTAATCACGTAATGCATTTAACTTCTACCCTTCAGCAGGAAAGGGACTTTGTCAATATTAAATCAGGTCTCACCAAAGACAGAAAATTCATCTTGGAGCTAAGTTATATTTTGGACCAAATTCCTATGGGCTTGAAAGAGTTAATGTATTTAAAACAGGAAATATTTTTTCCCTTCTTCAGTGCTAGGAGCTAATCTTATGAGGCAGTAGGTTAGGTAAAAAGAAAAAAAAAGTTTCAAGGATGTCAGAGAAGATTAAGTTTTGTTTGTTTATTATTGTTCAGGTGTGAAGAGCAGATAGAATTAATTATTTTCTGTATTAATGAGTCAGACTAAAGTAAAAGCTTTGTAAGAATGGAAATTAAATAAGGACAAAAATTATCAGCGATGGTGAGGTTACTTAATAGCGAAGCTGTGTGTTTGTGGAAGTTACAGGCATTTATGTGACCAGAAGTGCTCACTTGTCTGTCATTTCCTTTATTTTCTTTTTGAAATATCTTCTTTCCCCTTAAAAATTAAAAATGAAGCATCTCCACAGACGCTGGGCATTCACACTGTGGGGCGATGCAGAGCGGATCTAAGACAACATTTGCCCTCAGAAATGCTTCTGTGCCCCCAGCCTCAGGTTCCACTCTATTTTTGAGAAAACTGTTTTATTCAACAAGGAGACAACATTTGTCCCATTTTTAATATTTCAGGCTGACGTTTTTACCACTCAAATATGCTGTTTGTTTTCTGTAGGTGCAGCCTGAAGCAAGACGGTGATGTAAGTGAGAGGAGAGAGAGGGTCTCTCTGGGCACAGCTTGGTGCTTCAGTGCTTAATGGTTAATCGCCTCAGCAACTGTTGACACAAAATAGGTGGAGATCAGGTCCGTGCAAGCAGAAAATACCAGAAAGGCAAACTATATGTAAACACACTTAAGGCAGATTTGACAAGAATAGACCTAAACCTGACTTGCTAGAAAACGTACAGCTAAAAGCTTCACTGCCTCTTTCCACCGAGCTTGTCTCCCCTTACAAAGTTCCTCTGAGAAGACAAAGAATAACATTTAAAAACTAAAATACTTTTTACAGAAGACAGCTGAGATATCTGTCCCCTGGATTCACACAGTGGAAGTTTCAAGTCGGCTCCTCAGGCAATGCAGTTCTTCCACCCAGACCTGGAGGAGAGCCAGATGAAGTAGAGAGGGAGGGGGAAAAAGAAAAGGAGAAAGAGAGAAACATGCATACTCAAGCACAACTCAAGAAATTATTTATCCTGACCTATAAAACTTATGCAAAGAAGCAAATGGATAATTCTTAGTCTTTTAATCTTATCTAACTGACACCTGACAACCCATTACTTATAGATTATTAATATACTCACTAAAAAGTTTGTCATGTACCAAATTACTAGAGAGAAAGATCGAATGCCTGAGGAAAAAACAAATTTCACTGTACAATAACTTCAGAAATCTCAAGCCTATTATCTGTCATGCCCTTCCTAGGCTCATAGCACACTGCTAAAAACAACTGATTTATCTTTATTATGAATCCTTAAGTGACAGCACATATGTTTTTCATGTCTTGTGAAAATGTTTAATTTCATCTAGTTTTTATTTTACAGTGTCTGATTTGTCTATTTAAGATGAGGAAAAGTAACAACTTTTTAATTAATTTTGCTGTTTGTCTCTTTATGGTCGTGGCTTTTCTCTACTCTCAGGACAGCACTGGAACTGGATCAGCTTCAGATTATCCACCTTGCTTCTCCCCGATGGACTTTTATTACACAGTCCAGAAATCAGAGCTTTGAGAAGCCTTAGCATCTTAATTAGTCTTACTTGTTCACTTTGACATAGAGGAAACTATTGTCCTCAGCAATAAAATGTGACCTGAATGACGATACCCATCTAACTCGGGAGGAACAGGGCAACTGTTGAAGTTTTGATTCTGGTGTTTATTCCCTGAATATTCCTTCCCCTTATGCCCTATTTCTTTAAGTTTTAGATTGTCAGGGGGGCTTACAGGAAAACTGCTCCTGAGCTGCCTATGGATAGAGCATTATTAAGTTCCATAACCTGGACCATGATGTCTCAATCCCTTGATTTTTGTGCTCTTCCCAGGAATCAGAGAGTCAAATCCTGCTTGAGGGGGGTGGGTTGCATGACACTCAAGGAGTTCTTTCTATTTCTCTGACCAGATACTTGTGCTGAGACACTGAAAAGAGCAAAACTAACGTAATTAGGAACTGTCACAAGTCATGCTGACCTCCAACACATGTTCAGGGTCAACTGCCAAGCCACACATTCAATGGTCTTCCAACGAATCCCTGATACTCCAAGAGACTGTATCCATGATGGACCCTTCACTCTCCCAACAGCTCAGCTCTGAGTCTCACTTGAAGCGGAGCCCAGACTGACCTGGAGACACTTGCCCAGGCCTTCACTTGTCCTGGCCTTCACTGTAGACACTGCACTAGCACTTATCCTCCAGAAAAGCTCTGAAACTGGCCTCCACTGGCTGCTGGAAAGGGAGCAAAAGTTATAGAGAGAGTATTGGGACTCTCAGATCTACCTTATCATATGCCAGGTCTTCCAGTTTCTCTCCTCACCAGACTCAAAGTCCTGAGGCAGAAGGGGTCGTTTTCTAGGCAGTACAGAGAGTCAATCCCTCTCCCTGCATAAGGGCTTTCCATCTTTAACAGTATCAAGAATGTGATTTTACACAGTGAAGGAAAGCTCTGAGTAAACTTACAATGGGGTGTATTGAATAGTTTACAGGGTCATTTTCAAAGAAGATTGTGTGCTGGAAAATTTTTAAACCTGCAGACAAAAGCAGTGTCTCTGTTGAACTCCTAAAACTCTCTGACATGACAATACCTGAAGGTTTCTAAATTCACAACTCTTTTCCCTGTGAGCTATTTGCTCAGCTTTCCTAATAATACCCTGCCTGTCTGGCGTTTTGCCAACCCTGTCTCAGGCAATATGCAAGCTAAACATTTTTGACTGATTTCAATATTTTCTTATGAGCAACTAGACAGTATTCTATCTAGTGAGTATTATTGATTGCTATATTCTAAACCCCTAGTAAGTGCCTGTAAAGGTAATATTATTAGAATTGACACTCAAGGTGAAAAGCATAGCAATTAACCGAGGCTTAAAGAACAACAACACGTTCTGAAATGTTCTAGGGAGTTCCACTATTTATATTTCTCCTTCTTTTTAAAATACTGCACCTGTTACTCCACTGATCAATTAAGAAGTCTACTTTAAATGCATGTTACACTTCGCTTCTCAAGGGAAAAAGTTAAACCACCTGCTTAATAAAATTATTTTCTGTGTGTGAAGTTGTTCTGTCCCTTGGTGATTTCTAGGAAGGAAAATCACTATACAGCCTGCACTTTCATTTCGTAGTTGAATAGCAAAAAAGTGACTCAGTGCTTCCTGTATTATACACTGGTACATGATTATATTTTTACATCTGTTTTCTTTGCATTTGTGTCATGCTTCTGCTTAACTTTATTGACAAAACAATCTGTGCCTAATGTTTAAACAACATCTGTAAAATGTATTATTAAATTATGTTGAAAGAAAAAGCAGAACAATTCTATGAAACCCTATGACCTCTATTGATTTTTAGATCACAGAAGTTGAAAGGATAATTTGTGAATGTTTTAACATTTTCATCTAAACAAGTACCTATATTTATAGAATCTTTGATTACTTATAAAAGTATTTGCAACATTATTACCGTAACTCAAAAAGAAACTTGACCTTTAACCATTGGATCTGTTTATTTTAATAAAGGAGATCTGATTTTTGAAAAATAAGTTTACATTTTTACCTGCCTGTGGCACAAATCTCTAAGGATAACATACCCTATTCCCCCACAAGTTATAAATAGGATGTGATGCCTGAATGCTTTGCCATTTTGAAGGCAATAAATGAAGTAACCAGGAAAATCTGGCATATGCCCTAACTAAGAGAAATGGAAAGTACAAGACTTCCAAACAGTGTTGTATCAGGTGTTAGCATGCTACCTGGAATTTCACATATCCAGTCAGTGGAGACATATTTTTTTCTCTTCACACAACCAATATCTCACATATACATATAGATGTATGTGGCATCTAACATCTTCTCAGAGCATCAAGGGATAATCATGTAATATCAGACCTAACCAAAAAAGTGTCTGAGTGAAAGTAGTAAACCAAGAGACTAAAATTTATTTAGTGCACCTTAGGGTAGAACTCTTTGAGACAGGATGTGTTTCCGGCAGTTGGCAAGTACCCTACAATCAAGAGATGAGTCCTCATCACAGATGATTCCCACGTCTGCAACATTTGTTTGTAAAGATGGAAGAGAGTGTTTATTTGACCATTCAGTACTCAGATTTTCAGTAAAAAACTGAATTTCACCTACTTGGGAAGAAAAGCTAGCCAAGTGTTGACCTGGATGTGTGTATTTTCTTTGAAACTCTAACCCAATATTTAAACGCCCAAATAGCCATCTAACCTCAAAATTCAAGACATTTCTACTTACATAACAAAAGTGCTCATTATATTAATGTTTTCACTGCTGATAGAGCAGAAATATTTGTTACAACCACCACAATGAAAAAACCAAAGAGACCAAAGCCTCAAGTGCAATTATTTACATGTCTTAGATAACATTATAATTGGGAGGAAAAATTTATGGTGAATGTTGTATTTCCAAAATGATCACACTTTAATTCTACATCTATCGCAACATACTAGGTTGAAACATTTAGACTAGAAATGGAAGTTGATTTCTGTTTTAAAAACATGTATTTATCTCATTTAAATTAAATAATTTAAGTAAAATATTTTACCCAAATCATTGGCATAACTGCTTCAATCCTAAAAACAGCAAGTATTGTGATAAATACAGCATCGTCCCTCCTAACAAATTTTACATTCTCTCTCGGGGCCTAAATGCTCTAAGTACTAATGGTAATCAATTTAAAAACTCTTTCTGCTTTCGTTGTGAAAAGCAGGCCAAATTTGAGTTGTCACCATGACTTCTACTCTAAAGTTTCTCTTAATTAGTCAAACCTGTCTTCTTGTTTGGCACTGAAATTTCCCCATTTGCCCCCTTTTCTCCCAGGTTCCGTTGACTTCAGACTGACGTGGCATATATCACTGATGCCGGTTTAAAAGGTGTAAAGTTAGCTCGATGATGACGTGGAAGAGACATGAGAAAGCATCACACATCTTGTCTCAATTTTCAGTTGAAGCTTAAGTGAAAGCTGAAAGCAGTGTTCCTACGACAAGCTAAAAACTAGACAGGAGTTTATGTTTTTCACTAGCATATTGTGTATTCCAATACATTATGTTGCTGCCAATAGTCATGACTGATCTACACCCAACCTGCCCTTCAGCATTTTATGAAATATCTTCAACAGTGACTCAGAGTTCATACCAAAATGTACATGTGTGTTAACAAGTTTTAAGAAATCCAACAAGGAAGAAACACATTCTTTAAAGTGGGGCTAAATGAACGAGTAATGTTAAAATAGTAATGATTTTTTAAAAACATTATTTTTGGAAGGAGATAACATCATGGACTGATTCTCACTAAAGGAAAACATGTTTACAAGCTCTGAAAAATGGGTCGTGTAGTTTTATTTATTATAGTAATACAAAAAGAGAAAGACTCCATGATTTCTCTGCTTTTGAATCTTCAAATAGACCACAGTTTGAGATTCTCTGACATTTTTGGGTTCAAAATGATGCCATCTATATGTGTTCCTTTTTGTATCATATTTCCTACCTAAAGTCTAAAGAAAAACTAGCAGCTCCTTTAAAAAGGCAAGGTTTGAATGAAAGTTAATAAACCATTAAAACTTTAATTAAACACAGGATTCCATTATTCACAAAACCTAGGTTAAAAAAAAAATCTTTTAGTTACTCTAGGGACATTCCCTACAGCAAAGGTAGTGTAGAAATAACTGGTAAATGCAAAGCAATGAGGTACAAGCAAAAGCTATATTAATTCCAGGAAAGATGAGAGAAAGACAGAGAAACAGAGACAAGAGACAGAAAGCGAGAAATGGGCAGAGACAGAGACAGAGAAACGGAGAGAAAGAAACCCACCCACTATACAAAGTGTCAGGTCAGCACAGAATTGCTATTTGTCCTAAATAACTAAAGTAAAAGCGATCTTTAAATTATGTATCTGAGCCAAGTTAAATATCAATGTGAAGTTTAAACTCCATTTGTGCATTAAAATTTATTTTTAATATGTCATCATTTTTATGACTTTTTTTAACCTTTCTAGTTGCAAGATGAAGTTACAATGTGATCAGTGTCCAGGACCTTTCGCTCTCCTGTAGGGAGAAGGAAATGACAGTACATGGGCAGCATGATCAAAATAAATGATACAGGTTTAATTTTTTTTAAAAAACTAGGGCTGGGGATTTAGCTCAGTGGTTCCGGTGCCTGTTTTGCAAGTGCAAGGATCCGGGTTCAATTCCCTGGTTACCACATACCATACTGGGTGTGGAGACTCACGCCCAGCAGCAACCAGTACCACATACCACAGTGCCGGGCGTGGTGGCTCACACCTGTAATCCCAGCACTCGGGAGGCAGAGGCAGGAGGATTGCTGTGATGTGAGTTTGAGGCTGAGCTCAGCGCCAGCCTGAACCACAAAGCGAGACCCTGTCTCAAAAAACCAAAAAAAAAAAAAAAAACCTATAGTAATTAATTCCCCTCAAAATGCTCCCGATCACTTTGCACACCTCTCTCCCAGCATCCTTCCACTTTCTGAGGCAGTTCTGGAGGTCTTCCTTCCTGAATGCTTCACAAACTGCTGCTAAGTGCCACACAATAGAAGGATGGGCTCACACCAACATCAGTGTGTCCTCATCCACCTGGCTCACTGGAGCTGCAGTCATGTGACTTCCGGCTCTTCCCCAAAGTCAAAATGACTATGAAAAGTAAATATTTTGAATCAATTCAGGAAGTTGAAGCAGTTATAACAGAGGAACTAAAGACATCTTCCAGAATTACTTCAAAAAGTGGTACGAAAGATGGGACAAGTGTGTTCAAAGTGAGGAGGAATATTTTAGGGGATATTTATTTTAGGGAATATTTATTTTAACTGCAACATGTCTTTTATTGTAATTTTTAAAATTTAACCATTTTCCATAATTTGTATTATACCTCATGTACATTGTTTAATATATTAATGCTTTCTTGTGCCTGGATTTATAAGAAATATTTTATAAGATAGTCCACCCAGAGAAAGTAACTTGTATTGAAATTTATTCTCTGGTTACTATGTTTATGAATGGAGTTTTCTAGCAACACTGAGGAGAAAGAGATGGCATGTCTGATAAATGCCCTGAAAGGCAGTGTGTTAGTGTTCCCTAATTAGTGAGCTCACCCTACCACTCCTTTGCCTCCAAATGAGAACATTTCTCTGAGAATAGAAAGTATGTACAGCCTTCATTGTATTAAAACTTGTCACTCTGGTTTAAGTTTTAAAATATGTGAGCTTAGGTGTGCGTGTAAATGGATAGTCTCCCCCATGATATCATCCAGAACCTATCTATGAAAAACTAAGTTCAAATATGCCCTAACAACAGTCGTGAAAATGAAAGTATATTATTACGTAAAAACAGACAAGCAAAAACATCTAAGGAGCAACAAAACTCTTAGTAACACATTTAAATATAGTGTGCTTTTGGTTGGGTTTCTACCCACTGACTAAAAGGGCTGCAAAAATTGATCTCTCAAGGCTGCAGTAAGGTCACAGAAATTGATAACCCTTACAAGCAATGCTTATGTGAGTCTGTCTGTGTCTTGCAGATAGTGCACTTTGTAAATTAATCCTCCAAAGGCAAATATATTGTAAGTAGCTTGTTATCTCTAAAATACTAAATTGAAGAATACATGGGATTATATTGACAGAAATTACATTTTCTGTAATGGGGTTTAATATATCTGAAATCTCTCCCAAAGGCTTCCAGGCTATCTAACAGACCAGAGTCAGTTAACGTAGGTGCAATGGACATCAAGAACAAATTTATTCACCAAAATGGATTAGGCCATGTAATCAGAGATGCTGAAATATTAATCTTTGACACTTATTGAATAGAAAGAAATATTTCTGTCTGCAAACTGGCATTCCCAGTTCTCCCCTTTCTCCAACTAGGTTTTGGGCTTTTTCTGGATTTTTACTTCAAAGAAGATAAGGTTTCTCCATCATAAACATGAATCTAAAAATATTAGGACAATTAATTAGATACACTTAGTTTTAGAGGCTACTGGATTTCGATGGCCTTCAAATATGACACTAGCCCTGCGTGACTATATAAAACCTGGCTTTCGGCACATTCACAAAGGGTAATAAATCATACTTTCTAAAGTCTTATTGCCACACTGCTGTACTTTCTCAAAATATCACTGGGCGATACTTTGTATAAAATCTCAAGTCAGAACTCCACACTTCCTCTGGAAACAGTATGACACAGCCTTGAGATACATTCAGGTTTGGACAGCCTCAAAGTGGAAAGATGAACCTTTCATCCTTTCAGTGTCTGAGGGGGACGTTGCACACAGCAGAGAAGCCCACCCTTGAATTCACAACTCCCCAAAAACCTAACTGATGGATCTAAAACTGACTGATACGGAACAGCAGATTTTGTTGTAGAGCAAGTAGGATGATACCACCTTACAGATTAACTTGAAGGGGAAAAGCCAAAAGAGAGTGACACATTTTCAGGTCGACAGTGAATGTAAATGAAACACGCATTCATCCTCTACATAAGACCTGTCCACGCGCAAAGGAAGTGGCGGACGACACAATCCTTTCTTTCCCATTCCAGAAAGCGCTCGGGCCTACAAGTCAACAGCTTGTTTTCACCTTTGGATCAACAGGCCAGGAAGTAAGCAGCAGTGACTGGGTGTGGCTTCGTAATGCGAAACACGAGCTGCAGGTTGCCAGAGGGGGAAACAGACTGTGTGTCAACACGAAGCCAAATGACTTACCAATTGTTCACTTGTAGGATGGTGAGTCCTGTGTCTTGTGCCAACTGCTTTTTCTGTTCTTCAGAAGGGTAAGGATGCTAAAAGAGATTTAAAAAAAAAAAAACAATATATGTGTATGTCAGGCAATATTTAGGCCATTTTGTCAATAACCTACAGATCTAGTGAAGTCTATAATTAAAGGTAAAAATGCTGAGGTGTGTCGCTCTTATTAATGGAATACTACATCATCTAATTAATGGCAGTAAAAGACAAGGCAATTACAAAGATTAGTGAAGTGTATAAATAGCTACTTAGGATACTTGCAGAACCTTGATACTGAGTTTATCCTTTAACAAGTTTATTTGTTGCAAACACAGAAAGTTTAGCATGATCTCCACCATGTTTCATAGGATTCAAATAAGGACAAGCCATTTTTTATCATCTAAAAGTATAGCATGCTGATAATATTTTCATAGAAAGAACCATTTCTAAATGGTTCTACACACCCTGTCTAAGTAACAGCTAATAGCCCAGAATTTAGGCAAGACAGTCTCTCTCCAGCCGGGCATGGAACATGCCTGTAATCCCAGCACTTGGGAGGCAGAGGCAGGAGGATCATCATGCGTTAGAGGCCAGCCTGAGCTACACAGCAAGACCTTGTTTCACCAGAAAATATTTTCCCTCCAAAATACAATATTGTTGAGTAAAAATAACAGAGTTAAACTGGACATGTTTTGTTTAAACCATTATTGACTTAGCTCTTCAGCCAGGCACAAACACAATTCAGCCAAAGTTGGTCTGCATGTCTGAACACCACCACACATTGGAATTCCTACTGTAGCACCTTACAGGGTCAAAAACCGGCAGAGTTCACACTGTAACGATAAGTCCAGGTATGACCCAGAGGAGGCAGAGTGAAAAGAATGAACCACAGGTTTAGATAATAAAATGTAATGCATATTTTCTTATAAGAATATGTGGAAGTCTCCTAAAATGAGTTTTGGCAGAAATAACATTTTGGACTATCTAAATTTCAAATATACATTTCTGAAATCTCAGAGAGCAACTGAGAGTAGTTTCCATCTAAGGAGACATTGGCTGGCTTGAAACATTATTTCTCCATAAATTCTTCCAAAATAAAGTTGTTCTGAGACTCAACCATCTATTCTATTATGAATGGATGCTGGGGCTTTAGCTCAAATGGTACTGCACCTACCTTGTTCTTAATTTAACTATTTTAACCATAAAAACTAAAGTCTGGTCTTCTACACACTAATTAATAACTTTTTAATTTTATTAATAATGTCAGATTAGACATGCTAAAATGACTTGTTAATGACCACTCCAATGCTCTTATATGTAAGTTTAAATATGTTCTATATCTATACACAAGGGATACATTTGTGGAAAGCAGAGATATAGCAATTTTTCCCACAAGTATTGTCGTTAATTGTCACTTAATCAATAAATACACAATTAGAATAAGGCTTTGCTTTCAATGGATATAGTGCCTTTCTCTAAAGAGCTTCAAGTATATTACAGACAGGATGGTAATTAATCCCCATTATATCCCTTGGAGTGACATAAATGGAATCTATCATCTCTGTTATTTTACAGGTACGGGGACTGGTCAGGGAAAGGCTTGGCCAGCAGTAGTCATGGGTCAGTGACACATCCTGCTTCCTTTCCAGAGTCTAAGCCTCTCTAAAACTGCAGTATGTGACAAATTTCTTGAATAATCCCTGCTAATGTCTCCTATCAGAAACCTCCAGACTCCTTGCCATTGTCCTTGAGATGAGCCACCATCCAGCGCTGCCCACTTCCCAGATTTTGTTGCTGTCCTCCTAACCCCACCCTCCCCCTCCTTTCTGTTCTTCCAACATGGGAAGCTTTTTGCTACCACTCAAACTCCTATTCCAATGTTACTTTCAGAACTCAGCTCAAAGGTCAAGCTTTCCCTCCACTGCTCCACTTTCTCAGACATCTCACATCAGTTCTTTTCTTGTATCTCTATTAACAAGCATCAGCCTCTGCGCCACTTGTTTTAATTATAGGTTTCCTTGTGGGGCTGGCTATCTTCCCATCTCTCTCAGCTCTCCAATCACATTGCCTTCTTCATTCTCCATCCTCAAAGCCCAGACTAGCACCCAGCATGAAATTGGTAAGCATTTGTGGAGCTAAGAGAATAGCCGTAACTATCGAGCTTCATAGATCTTCTTCCCTCAGATGCAATACCAGAATGAATAATAAAATTTCTTAATGTCCTCAGAAAATAAAAACAATCCAATTTTAGATTAAACTTTCTTTCCTTTTTTCAAAGGTATGTCAACTCACTCTTTTAAAATAAAAGTATACAAATATCACAACAGACTCAAGATTGTAGGTGATAAGGACCCTACTCAGAATACTGACAATTGTAGCCAGAATTGTATGATTGGGTCCTGGGCTAGAAGCTTCCCATTTTCTTCAGGTTTAAGACATAACTACTATTATTGTATAAGCGTATTATTGTACAAATGTTTGCATTTATACAGTAAACAAAATGATTCTCATCTTATAAACATCATGTTGAGTTATAATTTGATATGTAGTAGTTCCATATTTGTATTAGTTGAAGATTTGTACACAATATAGATGATTCTACTAGACTGTATAAATTATGTTGCCACTTATTGACCGAGACTCTAAATAAGGAACAACTGTTCTAACTCTCAGTTTTGTCACCCAGGGTTCTAAGACACTTTAAAGGTTACTCATACTAGTAGTTATTACAATATGAATACAAATTATTAACTGGATTTTGAAATATGAAAATTTTAACATCCAGCTACAGGTATTATTTGCCATCTAAGACTGCGGACAGAGACACAATTTGCAGTCTCCAACACTTTCTGTAATATTGTTTGCTTACTGTTTTCCTTTTCTTTCAGTGGTTTCAATAGAATAAATAAACTTGTCAACAGTCTCCCCTTAGCAGAGTTGAACAACAATACCTCTGCCCTGTCTTGTTAGTGGTATCTGAATGTTATGACCAGAACTGTTTAAAAATTAATATTTATGCCATTTATCTTTAGTTACTCCAGAAATTGAGAATTGTCACAGTAATTTATTTGTCCTGTGTTTCCAAGAGTATTTTTGCATGCCTGTTTGTGAGCAAGTTTTACATACATTCTTACAAAGCAAATGGAGCTCACATTTTATTTATGCAAATGGTGTCAGCAAAATTCTCTTTGGATCATTAAAATTACCTGAGTTGTATATCATTACAGAGCATTAAAATGACCCTCAAATTTTTAGTGCAAATTTCAGTTGTTTCTTCACATCACGTAAATGCTGATTTCATAATTTAAGTATCATAAGATGAGAAAGGTCTTTTTTCCTTCTGTCACTTTTTATGTGATCTGATTTTAAGTAATTGGAACAAACTGTGTCTAATTTCATGCAGCATAATTGCTAGGCAGCCTCAAGCTATGGAAAACCTAGCACTCTATCTCCACTAAGCAATCTCAGTTGTTCAGGATATGTTTTCTTATGTATCTATAAAGAAATGAATGAGCCTGAGCAAAATTAAATGTCCTAATATTTGGCCATTGTTAAGGAGGGAACAAAGCTTTCAGCAAAATTCCTAGACTCCTGTCAGTGGTGGGTCAGTGGAATGTTGCTGGCTTTTTCTTTTGCTCATGGATCTTGGCCTTGCTGTCCCACAAACTTTCAACCCCCTGAAAAAAGTCTGCAATGGCTAGCATCACATGAAAGCCATGACTTCATGTAGCTAATCCACAAAAATTTGCAAGGAAGGAGGCTTTTCATCTGAAACTCAATATGTTTAAGTATCTTAAATCCTATGCATCTTTACCAGATAAGTTTTTGTGGATAGTATGAGTTATTCCTTTGTAGGCTTAAAAAAAAAAAAATGACTTGACAAAAAGCCAACGTGCCACAGGCAAGACTGCTGTAAAAACACCCAGAGCACTGTTGTGTTCCACCCACAGGGCTGATGAGGCCATGCAATGGGCAGAAGCAGATGTCATTTTGCAAGAGCTAAAGGGTGATCCCTGAGAAGTGCCATGTTAGGGAGAAAACAGGAAACTCTACGAACCATTGCAACTGAGGCCACTCCTGTCCATTTTCCTGAATACTTTTGCTTTACCACATCTAAATGACAAGAATATTAGCTTAAGAAAGACCAGTAGGTTCTTGTGAAGGGAAGACTTATTGCACTTGCCTGGTATACCAATCAACTTAATCACTCTGGTATATCAGAGTAAATCTGACCACAGTCCAATAGACAGTGAGGGAGACCTTGCCTTTGTTGTGTACATTAGCCTACTGCCATTATCTCTTAAAAGCTTAATTATTTGCAAACAATTGATCAAGATGGGAATTTGAGAAAGGATATGTAAGGGCCACTGGGAGACCTGCAAGGCATTAAGAGAGCAAACAAAATTACCTTTAGATCTTACAATAAGAATTAACGATTGAGAGGGGAGAGCCAGGCAGAGCAGTAGCTGCAAGGGTTCTGTCTGGAGTGTTTCCCATTTGATCTGCATTAACACCTCAGGAATGAGTGAAAGCCATAAAAGAGTGATTATGTATGGGGAAGGCTGACCCTCCCTTTCAGCATTTAGCTTGCACACATGTATCAGGCTGCTTTCACGGGAGAAGAGATGCCAGAATGAACAGGAAAATAAGTGGCTTGTGGGTAGTGGGTGGTAGATGGTAGAAGCCCAGCTAAAGGGAAGAGCCCACGAAAGGATCATTATTTTCATAATCAACACCCTGACTTCTATAGATTGTTTGCTTCTCTTCATGTGTTTCTGGATCTGCAGTATGACCTCAAATAATGACCCAGTACAGAGTGATTGCTTAACAGTTCCATCAAAGCATAAAATGATCCCCAGAGCATGTGTCCTCTGGAAATAGTTAAAGAATGTTTGTGGGGGTAAAGTCTAAAAGTAGCTTATGTAAAAGTTAAGACTGAACTGTCATTTTCAGGCTGCAAAGAGAATAGAAAGAGACAGAAAGAAAACGGTAGCTTTCTCAGGAAAGTTAGCTGAGCACACTTCCAATTTTATCTATTGAGGTTGGCGTGGGAGGGGAGGTACTAATATTGGTTATCTGGTATTTATGAGTTTACAACACCTTGGAAGAAAATTTATTCATTTAAACAATCAAGCAGACTTTTTCAGATGAGTATCAATGGGAAATGAAAGAAACTCGACAGTACATACTGAGAGAAAATGTCTAGCCTTATATCTTAACAACATCCTCAACCAAATGAATTCCTTTCATCAAAATGTCCACCCCTGCCTGCAAATGTGGATGCCAAGACAGTGATGAACTTTATCTTATCTGCCCTGGGAACCAAGTTTCAATAACATCCCCTCTCTCCCCACCTCACCCAGTCTAACAGTACATTGTAATGGCAGCAGAAAATTTGAAAATAATCCTGTACAGAGCTCTCCAGTGAGATAATGGAAGGCTACACTGCCCCTTCTCAAGCCTCAGATTAGTAATTTCTTGTGACACCAAAATGCCTCTATACCGAAACTGCAAAACAGCTATAACAAAGCAATAGAGGTGGAAGCAATTTCCAAGCAAAATGTTACATGCTATACTTTAAAAGGTATGGGAATGGGTACCAAAGAAGCGATCTAACAAGAGGAATTATGGCAACTGTCCAATACAAGCCTTATCGAGGCTGTGTTCTTTGCTTGGCAGAATATCCTGGAAGAACAATTTTGGAACTTCTTTTATCCTTTTTCCTACAGTCCTATGTCTCCTCCACAGCTAAGTTCAATGCATTAATATAAGCTGACCTTGAGCTAAACATTGGTATGTGATGGAGAGATACTTTCTTTAAAGAAAAGAAATCCTGCCATATGGCTTTTAACCATTAGATCTCTATACCCTTTGAAAACTTCTGAGTTTTTGTCACTAATGAATACTTTGGATCTGAAAATTAAAATAACCAGCTGTATATTTGAGCTCTAAGAAGACAAACAGAAACTTGCTAACAAAACATTTATATTTATTTAGCCTAATTTTTTGCCCATAAAACTTCTCTCACTTTAAATAAACTTGCAGCCATTTTCCCCTTATGCATTGACTATGAACAGCTTACAACAATTACATTGATCTAGGATACTTTTTCCTTCAAAAAAAATCCATAATGCTTTCCTATTGTCTTTCAGCTTTATGAATTAGTTTTACTGTTTCAGTGAATGCTTTTTTGTCTCCTGACTGCACATTATCAAAGAGACACTTTGTGCCTTGCATTTGCATTACAAAAGCAATGCCCCGCACAGTGGAAGAACATCGTCTGAATGCATAGTAGTTGAGTCCTGCATCCTCACACTGCCCAGAATCAAAAGAAGAAGGGATCACGGCTGGCGGTGACTGTGCTGGTTAGGAAGCCAAAACTGTTTGTGCATCATCAGTGGAGTCATGGAATGTTGACCTGTTTTCTTGATTCTCCGTCACCAGCCCCAGTTGGCTCATGCTAGCTGCGCCTACTCAATGCTCAGCACCCGCTTCTCTGAAGATTGGTGGGATCATTCTGCAGACAACCCCTCTGACTTCCTGTACATCCAGCAACATTCCAAGAAGTTGCCAGTGGAGGTGTGCAAGTAGGAAAGTCAGGAATCTGTCAATTTGATCCTGTTATCTGAAAGTGACATGGGTTTGGTAGGAGAAGCAGAATGCTGTGACATATTTTGTCACAGTCTTTGATTTCTGTGCTCCTGAGACTTCTTCTATTAGACAGTAGGAAAAACACTGTTTTACAATCAACAACGAGAGGTCAATACTAAATGGCCTGCCTTTTTCCCTTCTCAGATCTTTTAATTTCTTTTAAATTAAATTTAAAGTAAAATCACTAAAGATATTTATATTAACTTTATAGTGCTTCATATTTGAGTTTTTCCTATAGTTGCTCTCGTCTATAGTAACAAACTTTTCCATCTATCCTTTATCAGCTACATATACATATTTATACATATCCACATGTAAGTTTCAGAATTACTTTTAAGTATATGCATAAGACAAAAGGCTCTAAATTAGCAATTATACATATCCTCTGCCTAAATGTATTAAAATTGATGAAGGATGCTAACATTATTTTCAATAGTTATGATTTTTAGTGAACATTCAAATACTGATTTTTAGTAGGAGATTATAGTTACAAAAGAAAATTCAAAAATGACTCAAAGAAGAACAGGATGGGAGGGGGCAGGGGTTGGGCAAGGTAAGAAAAAAAATTCGAGCTTCACTTGTAGGTGTCCTTTCTCATTCATTTTACATAACAGCTCACTGGTATCATTAGCAATTACAAATGCATTGCACACATGATGTCAGGTACTCCTGGTGACCTTGTGAATGGGGCCTTCTCTTCACAGCTGGGGAATGTGGGCTTGGCTAGGGTTAGGTCAGGAAAAGGCCCTCAGCCCTCAGGGGTCTGATGTTGGGTTGGTTCCAAGGGTCCCTTACTCACCGACATTCTTGTTGATGTTTATTTCCCACTTCCTCATTTCCTTTTTCAAACAAAAATGTATGCATTATAAGGAGCGGGAACAGAGTTACTCATTGTGGTGGACAGAGATGAAGACTTTGTCATGTCTATACCTATGCGTCCCCCATCCATACCCACCTCTTTTGCTCTGGAAATAAGTAGCAAAAGGGGAAATGGATGTGTAGTGGAAATTAGCTTTCCTAGATTTTCTCTGCATTTTCCCTTGAGATCCAGTGAAAGGTACTATATTAATTAGCTTGGCGGTACTGGCAAGAGCAGTTCAGAGTCATCGTAACATGCACTGGGCTGTGAGTGTGTGGCCATCACTGATCCCAATATTTTGTATCTACACATGTGCCTTCAGAGGAAGGGACAACTATTATACTCGCTTTACAGATAAAGAAATGTAGGTTCTAAATGGTAACTTCCTTAAGTTTACACTGTCAGTAAGTACTAAAGTGGAAATTTGATGGTAGTTGGAAATTTTTATTTACAAACTATCTTATCTTTTATATGATAAACAGTGCAAATCCACTCATTCCTGATGAGCCAGTCATGAATATATAAGATAATCACTATGCATTATTTAAAAAGTTATTATCTTAATGGAAGTGGATGGGCATACATGTGTGGGTGTGTGCACGTGCACGTGTGAGTGTGTACATGTATGTATGTGTCTTTTATTTCTACAACTCAGCTCTGGAAAGGAAAGCCAAAATAGATCTTGCTCTAAGAAAACTCAAGGGAACCTCTGTGTCCATCATTTTATGAGAGCTTGTAGCTTTGCTTATAAACACAGGAATGATAATAGGTTATATACAAGAATGCTTTTAAGGATCATAGAATCAAATGCCTATTAGTCCATCCAAATGTACTTCAACAGGCCTTAAATTGTCTAGTTTGAAATAATTTTGGATGTGTATGTGTTTCCAATTGCTTTCATTTCTTATATAATTCTTAATCAAATATGAGTAAAATTACATTTGAAGCCATTTCATTTTATTAGACTGCAAATAAATACTCAAACTCTATTCCCACTCACGTTGCCACTAGCCCAGTTCTGCACTCATAATGATTTGCTGTCTGAATGAAGTGCTACTGAAGTCAGAGGCACCCAAATTCCTCAAACAGCAATTGTAAGTAGATCATTTCAGGCAAACATCAGAAAGCCAGCCACTCCATTTGGGACAGTTATCTCCTCATTTAATTCTACACTTTTCCAAAGAGTAGAGCTTTTGCTCCCTGTGACTGACATTTGTGTGTTATTCAGCTGATGGAGGTACTGTTCCCACTGCTTTCCATATTCACTCATCTAACCTTGGCGATGAGTCTATGAGGTAAGCATCTGTACCTATTTTACAGAAGAAACTGAGGTGCACAATCTGATTTCCTTGCAGCAAGGACAGAACTGGGGTTTGACCCTGAGGAGTCAGTTAGTTCCACAGCCCATACTCTTAATTTCTATGTTGTTCTGATTTTTTTCTCTAGCATCAGTTTCTGTCCCAAATCCACTCCAGGATGTTGTTGGGTTCGTTGCTGCAAAAGTTCCCTTCCCAAGGCTGAACTCCAGGATGGTGAGATTCAAGTTCTCCATCTTGGCAGTGACTAGGACTGAAGATGGAACACAGAGACTTAGCCTGGAGCTTTTCCCTCAAGAATGCCACAGCAATGCTCACAACAAAACAACAGCTTACGGTGCTCACCCTTCTGTGAAAAGAAAGTTCATGACTGATTCATACAATGAACTCAAATAAAGTTAGGAATTTTTTTATACAAAATTCAGCTCATCTCTGCTATTTCAGAGGGCATGCCTGCTAAAAGGAGACCCATTGGCAACCTGAAGAACACTTTTCCACTTTAAAACTAAAGTGAATGGGTTATGAAACCTTTAAGAGAAAAGAGCAGGGAAGTGAAATACTACCAGACCATTCTGGAGTGAGTCTACTGACAGCCATCATTATCGCCTTTACCCGATATTAAATATTCAAGAAAAAAAATCCTTGTATAAAGAATAAAGTATCCCTAGGTTACAAGCAAAACGGCGAATGGTACACTTGGTGGAGAGGTTTTTTTGAGAAAGACAGAGATAGAGATGAAGAAGTCGTGCTGCTCCCAATATGACTCAAGACCCCTGGATCTGGTGCTCATTCTCTAGTGCTAATTTTCCCACTTAAATTACAGTGATGGTGTAGCCTCATCTCATTAGAGATCATTGTCCCCAGTAGACAGTTGTGTTTATGGGGGACTCTGGCTGTTCCACACCTGCTGATCAGGTTGCTATGTGATCAAGGCTGCATACAAACAGCAGACTCGAGCTTGCTGGACTGCAACTGATGAGCCCGGGCTAATTCAGGGGTGATTATGTAGTTTACTGGACCACTAAACCTCTTTAAGCTTGTAATTACTGCCTATTTGAGTAAAGAACATTCAAAAGCAATTCACTGCATCATGCCTGCCACAGCTGGAAGCAGGCTGCCAGCAGTCTGTGGGGACATTAAAATCTACAGGGACATGGATTGAAGCCCAGCTAGCAGACACTCTGAAGCAGCGCTTGCAGCCAAGTATGTGCACATTCCCGCTCACCTCTTCTGACCAAGCGCACCATTAAAGGTGCAATGAAAACTATAGAACCGCCATAAAGATGACAAATAATGGAATGGAATGGTACAAACTACATTTTAATGATTTCCCCCCTTTGTAAAGCTAAAACTCAAAAAGACTCTCAGAATGTGAAGGAGAGAGAACATTAGTGTGCACTGCTTAGATTTACTGTGTTTGTTAGGAGTTCCATCCAAAAGATAGCAACTTGAAAGCAAAAGGCCCACTTTTTATGCATTATAAAAGAACTGGAATATCTTGACAGTATACATATTTTCCACCCACTTGGCTTCTGTGTTTGTAACTGTAGCTGTGAAAATATTGTTTAGCTAGTTGATTGACATTTTTTAAATCACATGGGTAGATTTTTGCAGTTAATGAATTAAAATGCCTCTCAGATAACTGAGTGAAATTTACTTTCAAGAGCTACAGAAAAATTTCTGGGAAAAAAAAAATCAGTATTTCTCAATGTTCTCATTTTCTTCTGCTGTCACCTTCACAACTGCAGTTCTTTTGTGTAACAAAAGTGTAAAACATGCTCTGCGAGTATAATTATTACTTGCCTCTAAGTAACAAAAAAGAGACTGGAACTTAATGAAGGGGGATTAAGTTAATTTCTTTTTTTAGCTAACAGTTTCCTGTCTTTTAAAATGTGGACCTTGATGAATATAATGTTAGGGAAGAAAAATTAAGATTTTTATTTCACTAAAATCTCCACTTTAGAATATTGATATTAAAATATTAAAATGATGTTTATTCGTTAAAAGTATGTAAATTTTGTATTAAATAAAGCCATAGAAATCCTCTCTGACTACTGTATCCAAAGTCCACAGATCCAGGGGGTTTATGTGTTATCTAGACATCACTGCCATTAATATTCATTAGATGGGTCTGCTTGCATTTTTATAAGCTGTGAGAGAGGCAAAGAAACAATCAGAATTCTTTAACACACAGGCATTATCAATTCAACATATGCCAAATAGCAGAGCACCCAGATCTCAAGTTAAGATTCAAATGCAATTTACCTTTACTAAGCTAATTTTCATGAAAACTCTTCTCTTTACCCATTGTAGTCTGAGCCATTTAATTATCTCTCTTCTCTGTAACATACACTTCAATTTTTAATGTGAGAAATTATTCAGCACTATACTTTATCTCGGTTAATAACAAAACCCTTATCTTACAATCAAAACTAAAGAGAATTTCCCCTTAAGAAAGAAGGAAAAAAAAATACACTAAAAACTTTAACTTGTTTTAGTAATAAGATTATCTTTATCTTTATGAACCTTCTTAAGCAAACTCTTTCTAACTCCCTAAAGTATTTATTAATGTGAATTCACTGTGTGTCTCCAGAGTGGATTATATAAGAGAGAAGAGTCTTGGTCAAAATTTGGGTAAACCCCAATATTCATTTCCCAAAGTACTTGCTCCTATTGTTCCACTCAGACTGGACACAGGAATGGGAGGAGAGATGTAGATTTTCTATCACAGCTTGTGCATGGCTGTCCTAGAGGGGTGGGAGGGAAAACCGGATCTATCTGCAACAAGGTTATCAGATAAAGTTGGCAAAAATAGAGATATTTAATCAAAGTTAACTTTAAAGCCAGGTCACTCCCCTTCTTAAGAAGAGGATCCTTTTTATTTATATAACATTTTATATACTTTGGAAGACACTTTATTATATTTTACCACTTCACAATTACTTGGAATGGTTGAAAGGACACATACTGTTTTTCCATTCCACTGGAACAAAAATGGAACTCAGTCCAGACTCATGGCAAGTTTGACGGGGTTGTGTGGGTCCAAGGCTGTGGCTCACCAGCCTGGAGCCCAGGCCTCCTACTCCCCGACCTTGCTGCCTTTACACTTAACTGAAGTGCAAAGTTTATCTTGTTAATGATAAAGTAAGACACTCTAACCACATCTGTCAAAAAACCCCTGTGATCCAATAGTCCCAGCCTGGTCTTAACCTGTAAGCATGCATTGCCCTTGTTACCCAGGATAGAACAAAGGACTAAGAGGAAAGAAAGTCAAAAACTTTAAATTGGCTAGCATCATTTCTAATGATCTGGTACAAATAATATATCTGACAATGCTTTTTTAAAAAGTCTTAAATATAGCACTTGCCCCTTCTAAAACAGACTTTTGGAAAGAACTATCTTTCCCCAATGATAGGTTAGTTCATTTCGCTTTGAAACAACTATATACAGTCCTGCTTTACTTAATGTTTTTCTTTGCCATTCCATTAGTGACATAGGTTGTTAGTTACATATCCAAGGGGCTTAATTTTCCCCTCCTCTAAGTCACTTTCTAGGAGAATTTAGTTTTGTGTGCAGTCATCAGCTTGTTTATATCATGTGAGTGATCCTTAAGTCCATTTATGGTTCAGTGATGTGGTTACACATTTACAAATGGCAAATCTAAAGGACAACATTTTAAAAGAAATTGGCTTCAAGAGGTGCAGCTGGCTGTACTGTTCATGAGGTAACGAAGCCCTCAGAACACATACTAACCATGTGACTCGAATCCTATCATGTCAGTTCTCTGAGATTTGCATCCTCATCCATAGAGTAAGGGTGGCAGAACTGGCGCAGTCAAAATGAGACAACATAAGTCCAACTACTTAGCTTGGAATATAGCATATACTCATGTGCAATGTAGCTGAATCTGAGATGTAAAAAATAGACTTAAAAACACTTCTCAATTTGCAGGGATCTTACTTGGTAATTCTGATAAATTTTTCTTTTGTTAAATTAAATGTTAATATTTCCTCATAATTGTCTTTTCCAGACAAACTCACTTTGAGGCTATCTAAAGACAGGGCACAGTCTTTGGGTGTTTTATGGACACTAGCATAGGCCTCCACCTAAAAAGGCCTGTGCTTATCCTCACAGGTTGCTGTTACCATTTTGAAAGAATTGCTGTAAGAAGCTCTCTACAATTTATGCAGAGAATCACACATCTCCACAAATGATGTAGCTGCTCCTCTTAAAAGGAAAAGAGGTTCTATTTTTCCTATCAGATGTTCTATATTCAGCGATGACTCCTCTGGAGTTTATCTGAGCTTCACAAAAGTAAATAAATGATTTTTTTGTTTGAAAATAACATAGAAGAGAAAACACTGGAAAAGCAAGGTGTAGGAAGGGAGAATGGCAATGCAGAAGTGCTCAGCCCTAAGGCAGATGAGGCAGGACACTTAAACCACCCTCTGGTGGCCTTCAAAGCATCACACATTCCTGTAAGTGCCTAACGCAACCTGAGAGGCCAACTGAAGCATTGAGAAAATACTGCATATTGTAAAGTCTACAGGGGGAAAAGGAATCAATAATCTGGATTCATCAAGTGTGAGACTCACGCTGGCTCGCTGGACTTAGGGACGTTGACAGCCTTTGTCTTTTGGTGGCTGGGAGTCAGAAGTGGCAGTTCGCCCACCTTCCTTGGCAAGGGACAAGCGCCACATTTGGCAGGAAAGTGTGCTCTCAAGAAAAGGGAGCAGGGAATCTTTTGGCTTGGGCTCCAACTAGGAAAGATCAAGAATGAGAATGCGCCCTTGTATGCCAACCAAATGCCGCTGTAATTAAAAACAATCCTTTGGAAATAACGTATTTGGAAGTTATTTCAATTCTAGCACATTCACAGTATGAGCTCATCAATAGTTATAATTAATTCATTTGGTCTCGGGCCTGGGGAGGGGTAGAATACTGTCACTTTATTATTGTTTTTAACTCTCTGATACAGAATCCTACTTTCGTGGAAGGAAGTCCAGATACATTCATGAGTATAGGAACCACAAAAAAAATATAATAGTATCATAAATTCTCAGAAACCTCCCACACATGTGAAATCTGTGCTTCACTTCAAATCTAAAATGGCAGCACCAATTTTTTAAAACACAAAATTCCATCATTTTGATGATGTCAAATGAACTCAACTATTACATGCATATATTTTGTTTAATGGCTTCATTTATTTTAATAACAAAGGGAAACTAGATTTTACAGATGAAAGCTTTGTTTTTTCCCAAGGCTCCAATGCAACTGGGATTTTTAAAAATCTGTGATGTTAACCAATATGTGATAATGGATGCTCTCAGGGGCCCTATTTTAGAACATTTTATGCAGTAGAAACCTACACTGAGTAACTACCACTAGAGCATTTAGCCCTGTTTTCAAAAGGCACAATCGGGGTGAGTGGCAGAGGGTCTCCTGATTGTTCTGTTTCTTTTCTCTCCATAGATACACATTCAGTGAAGTGTCAGCTACGGAAATACTAGAGCAACAGGATTAACTCACTAAAGATTTATCATAAATGAGGCAGGAAAGTGCTGTACATGTGATTTCAGGGGTAAAAAACTAATTGCATAGACTTTTTCCCCCTGTTCAGACATTTGCCTACAGGGTTTAATATTTTGTTGAGAATCAAAAAATAAATCCTCGCAAGTAACTTCAGTTTAATTCTTATTTGATTTCTTCATTATGCTGGCTTTTCTATGTTGAATCAGAAAACCAGAAACCCATCAAAACCAATTCCCATAGGAACAAAAGACATACCACTTCAGAGCCTGCCTTTCAGCCACTATGACTTCCACATTTATTCAGATCTAGTTCCAGAAAAAAAAAAATAAAGAAAAGAAGGAAGGAAGACATAATAAGTACATTGAGCCCACTGAAAATTCTAATGAGATGATACAAACCCCAACTGTGTACTGGTATTTTTTTGTTTTGTTTCAGTTCGAGTTTTGTTTTATTTTTACCAAGTGCCAACGTACCAGACTCTACAGCACAGCAGACACAACCTGCCAGCCACACACGGGGTGTCTCATGATTCCACAGACAATGTCTCGGCCCAAAATGGCAACTCATGATTAATGGCTGTCTCACTCTGGGCCCTGCTGCAACCAGGCCTGGGGTCTGATCCTGACACAAGGCCCTTCGTCCGCAGCCAATCAGCAGATGTAAGCACATAGGCCCTGTCAGGTTGACATATCATTCCTTCGACAATGTCAGCGAGTATTAATGTTCAATTATCTGTCCTAGAAATGACCCTCGCCTTTATGCATTGTGTAACTGTGCGCCTGGCACTCTGGTAATCCCAAAGACAAGGGCAGAAATGCCCTCAGTAAACCAGCTAGCGGGAGTTGGCTTTCCAACACTCACATGACATTGCCTTGCCGTACAGAACAGCAAGCCAAGGTTTAATTCTTTCTAATACATGTCTGAAGGATGACTGAGCGATTTATTTATCTTCTCTTTGCTTTTTTATTCACTTAGATATTTTCTTTTTAGCATGTTTTTGCATCAATCCTCCTTCTGATTTAAATAGAGACACTTGGAATGAATCATCTGTGATTCCATAGCCACACAGAGCCCACTGTCCTTTATGTGTGATGATGAGCTGTTCATCATGGATGGGACATCTTTTTATTTTGTGGAGCCAGGTGTATATCATTTACCATCAAACCAAAATGACAATAGTAGACTCTTTTGGAGTGGTGTCAAGATCAATTCCCCTCCACCTTGTAATGCTAAAGAAATCTGCCCAAGCTAGGCAGCTTCCTTCTCACTGCTCAAAATAAAGCTTCTGGCAGAAGGTAGATTCCAAAGTGTATCTGAGATTATGTGCCTAGGAACCGGCATAGTTGCTCAAGTAGTATAAAATGGTGTGTGGATTTATTCTCATAAAATTTAAAATCCTCTTTCTCCTCAAATAGCACAATAGGAAAAAATTATCTCAGCTGACAGCTGCATTTGCATGGCTTTTATTGAACTCACATTCAAAGGTTATCAATAACAAGTTTGCAAACTTCTCCTACGACCAGCACTAAAAGATAATGTACAGTAATTGCATAATAACTTCCTACAAAACTGAGATAAAACCTTTAATGCAATCTCAAGTTCACCTAACTACATGTAATAGTACAAACTTAAGGGCCGCAGTGAGTTTTCCCTTGGTACTAATTTTTAAGTAATGGAATCATGTAATTATTTTCCTGTGGAAATCCACAAAGAATTCATTATTTCACCTTAATTTTAATATGTGGAAAAAAATTGATCAATGTGTTTGTTAAAAACCTAGCCAGTCCTTGGTGTCTAGGCCTATTTCTACATGTATTCTCAACTAGACTGCGAATGTCCTTCCATCTTTATCCTTTTCCTTTTTTGCTCAGTCTACTGCATTTTGAACAACAGTTTTTCCCCATGACTTCTATTGTCCTTTGGCTCTCAACCTCCTTTTTGAGTATTCCTCTGTTGACTTTGCCTCCAGGCTGCCACAAGATCCAGGAGAAAACAGCAGCCTTCTCCATTTCTAAGTCCTATTACTTCTCCTTTGGTTCACACTTAGTACTAAGTTCTCACTCACTCCAAAAGGCCATCGCAGAACCTTCTCTCCTTGTAGCCCTCCCCACCAGCTTCCCCTTGATCAGTCTCTACATTTATCTTCAACAATTCCTACTCAGTAGCATAGAACATAGTTGCAATTTCATTGAAGATTTGGGTTTGGGGTGGGGATCTAGCTCAGTGGTTCCGGAACCTGCCTTCCAAGTGCAAGGGCCCAGGTTCAGTCCCCGGTAACCACATACAACAATGCCAGGTGTGGAGATTCATGCCCACCTGCAATCAAAAATCACATACCACAGTACCTGGTATGTTGGCTCACGCCTGTAATCCCAGCACTTGGGAGTTCAAGGCTGAGCTCAGGGCCAGCCTGAACTACAAAAAAAGGTGAGACCCTGTCTCAAAAACAAACAAAAAAAGATTCAAGTTCAATGCTTTGTAAATATAACTAAATTTCCCTCCTCCTAAATATTAAAAAATTAACACTTTTCCTTCTTGGTACCCTGCCAAAACTATATCCAAACCCTAACTGTATTCTGCTTCCTTAAGTGACTGTGGAAGTGTTTATCCTTGCTGTTCCACACCAGTATTCCCCCTTGACTTTATGTATAATACAACTTATTCCTCCTCTAAATGTCTAAAACACATCTTCCAAAGATCACTGATGATAGGCTAGCCTCTAGACCAGAGTCTTTCCCAGCAAATTCTACTTTATAAAACTCTCAGGGTTTTGCTGCTTCTACATTGAAACTGCTCCTTTATTTGGTCAATGCATATTATCAAGGACCTATGATAGTCCTGGAGACAGAGATGGAAGATTAGGTTCTGACTTTTAGATAAGGAAGAAGCACATAAACATACACAAGCATTCTGTCAGAGACTCATCAGGGCACTGTGGACCTTGTGTGTTTGTGGGGTGTGACATTTCCTCTCCCCGGAGGAGGACTGGGAATGGTTTTTCCCAAGCAGTGGTGGTTGAGATAAGATGTGAAGGCTGAGGAGGACCCTGTCAAGCGGAGAGGTGGGTCACGGAGGTGGCACGTCCCAGACCAGGCACCAGCTAGTAAGGTGGACAGAGTACGGGCCATGCAGGCACCTGTGGAAGCCAAAAGTGTGACGTGTCTGCATTTGAACAGCATGTGTGGAAAGGGCCAGGAAGGGGAGTGGGCTCTCGGCAAGCCTGGGTCGGGCTGCACAAGGTCCTCAGACAACATGCTGAGGGAGTGTAGGTGGGTCCCTAGGGGCAATATGGACAAACCCTGGAAGTAGGCGGAGGTTTGCTATGGTTTGTTTTAGATACAAGACCATATTGACAAAATGAGAGACAGGTGACAGAGGCTTGGAGACCCTATGAAAGCAGGACTAGCAGGACCAGTAGGGGAGCAGAGAATGGAGAAGTGCTGAGGAAAAAGGACTGACAGAAATCCAGGAGTCAACAAGACGCTGCCAAAGGGGAGGGAAAGGGGGCCTGCGAGACAACGTCCAGGTTCCTGAAGAGTTCATGGTGACACCATGAACTGAGATAAGGAGAATGCGGAATGGAGGACAACAGCCGGGGACCATGAGGACTCGACTTGGCAAATGGATTCTTGGATTTTCTGGCTGTCACACCATCCTTCCTCTTAAAACAGGAAAGGAACGGAGCTGGAAGGGACCTCTGGAATAAGTCCACCCCACCTCCACTTTGACAGAGGACCTCTCTGTCTCTTTCTCTAGGATTTTCACTTAGGATAACCTTGAAGAGAAGGCATCATTCAAAATATGCCCCTGATCTCTTCTTCTCTGCCCACGCTCTCTGGACTTATGACTATGTGGGCAGTGGCTATGGAGGACAAATCACTGTATTTGTGAAGCATAAAATTTCATCTCCACAGTGTCATCACCCACCATTTCTTTACATTCCCAGAACCACAGCCTGCCAACCTGGACAGCTGTCGTTGCCCTCCAGCAATGGTCTTTACTCTGATACATATGAAAGTCCTACTACTAGCATAACCCCCGCACACACACACACACACACACACACACACACACATTTGTTGTAATATAGGCACCCACACCGCAGAGACATCACAGGGACAGCACAAGATCTGTGCGAAGGACCCAGAGCTCTGGTTGACCATGGAGTAGTCGTAATCACTCCTGAACAATTGTGACAAAGCTAAGGCTCTGACGAGGTCACGTGGACTCCTTCTCCATTAGTCAGCTGTGTATGCAAGGCAATTTCAAGAACAAAAACAAATCATAATTCTAAATGTCAGAGTAGGGAAGTAGAGAACTCCAGGAGGTTGAAAGCTATGGCCCCGACTTTTTCTTCCTAGCCTCCACTTCATTGTACACTAGTCTATTAGATCTTCAATCCTTTCTGCCCTAGTTCTTTCATCTGCAAAATGGGAATACAGCTAATCATTGTAGGATCATATATAAACGAACTAGTTAGTAGTTTATAACATTTTCAGATCAAATAGGACACCTGTTTATTGTCTGGTTTAAAAAAATTCCTATATTTGTTATTTTATTTTATGCCTATATATCTGACCTTCTCCTCCCCGAAAATTCTTCCCAGAATTTACTCATTGCCCCTCTTGAACATTCAAGTGATGAATGTTGCCAACTGGTTTCTGTTCCAATACAAATACTGTTCAGGGGATAAGTCCTGGGTATCTGTGCTCTTGGCAACTGGTGACGTGTTTTTACTTCAAGGCGTGGGACTTGATGGAGGAAGGAAGTGAATGGACTGGACTCAATGTCTTGCCCATTACTTCTGATACAAATAAACTCATTGCTTCCAGATGTACCTTGATCTTAATGAGAAGTGTAGCAATGAACACACACACATGAAAATGATGCCTTTGTTTTTATTTCATATTAGTTAGTTAAAATGCTTGGTTTGTCACTAAAATTCTTTATGAAAATCCACGACGGATTATAAATGTCTGCACCAAAACAAAGAATAATGCACAATGGCCTCCAATGTATGCCTCTCTAATTTCGATGTCTAGGTCCCATTGCTGCCCTGAGAAAAAGCATGCAGGGACACACACATACTGTATTTCAAATGGAGATTTTATGTAAGCTTATTTTTATAGTGATTCTGAGAGTAGCTGCTCTGCTTTTTATCTATGCAAACTGGAAATAAAGTAGGCACCCTGCCAGTTCCCTGACAGCAGGCCAGGCCTAGGCTGCCATGGGTGACTCGTACAATGACATCTGAGGGGTTCAGAAAAGAACCCTGACTAATGGCTTTTGGATTCCTTATGACCTTTGATCTTCAGTGACTTAGACCAAAATAAATGACCCAATTTCAAGAAACTACAATCAGCCTGTGAACTCTAATGAGAGAGAGAATGTACCTGCTAAGCAATGATTAATAGATACGCACTGCTTATCATAGTTCCTTAGATCTTAGTCAAACTGTAGAGAATATACTTTTCAGATGTTCACTTTTGAAAACACATTTACTTTCCAGGATGCTGCCTATTTCAAGTGTGGCAGTGCCTATGGCAAACAGACTATACAAGGAAGGTAGAAATGCAAAAGGATTTCTGGGGGCCAGAAGTATCAGCACACATAAAGTTGGTGAGAAGTACGAAGCATGAACACATTTCTTCTTCAAACACAGGTATCATTTCTGTACTTATTGACATGGTTACTGACTGACTGAAAAACACTACCACTTCTCCAAGGCTGAAGCAGGAAATTGAGACTCCCACAGCCAGGACACACCCTGTGGCCACTCCAGGATGACTTCCAGCTCAGTATACTGTCACCAGGGCTCTTAAGCTGGAGGGCATGCAGGACACTTGACCTTCAGAACAATCTTCCCACCCACCCTGAGCATGCAAATGCACTGTCCACAGCCAGAAAGAAGGTCTGTATTTCTTCAGAATCCTTGGTCTACCAGAAGCCTTCTGAAGAATTTGAGAGATTGAGTGAAAATTCTTTTATCCTGAAAAGGAAGTTCTTATATACTGAGAAAGAACTGCAGTGCACAGTGGAAAAATAAAACACTTTAGTCCAACTAGTAGGATGAAAACAGTGGATTAAGTTTTTAAATCAGAGGGAAAAAATGTTAAAAATCAAATATAAACACAAACAATCCTCTTTCCATTTAAAATCTATCACCTTGTCTTTCTTCGACACTTCAGAGGCAAAATGGGGACTGGGGGCCAGAAGTATCAGCATTTCTGACAGCATGTGAGAAATGCAGATGCTTAGGCTCCACAACTCTGAATGAAAAACTACATTTTTAATATATCCCCAGAAGCTCAGGCGAAATTTTAAGAAGCACTGCTTTAAAAGAAGCCTCAATTCTGTCCTAATTTTCATGTTGTGATGTTTTGATGGTAGACATTTTTTTTTAATTACCCTAACCTCCAAATGGTTAAAGCTCATGATCTGAATTCAGAGGTAGTATAAATATAAATTTATGTTGTATGAAGAAAAAAATTAAGAAAATATCTTCTACTTAGAAGAAAGTAATCATTCTACTTCTTTCGATAATGTCAACCCAACCATATTTCCAGTGATTTTGTTTAACACAATAGCACATTTACATAATGATTCTCAATGTCCCATGGTAGACAGGACTATGCTGGCTTTACTGTGAATTAACAAGGCAGTTGAGTAATTATTGTTTAAGTGCAGACAACACGAGGTAAGTAGAACACTCCAATCCAATCCAGCTCTCTTTCTTTTCAACAAAACATACCCTTTCTTCAAAGTAGTAACATCAACCCTAACTTATTTTGGTTGTGAAAATCAGCCTTAGCCTTTTGTGCTCAAGAATTTTGGGGTTTGCTTCTCTTCTGTCTTTCTGTCTCCAATAGTCCATAAATCAAATTATGACTACATTTCAAAGATTCTTCTTGAAGTTGGAAATGAACTTTTGGAAATCCAAACAAATGGGTGGAAAGAGTAACATGCTGTGGTGTCACAAATAGGCCTGCCTTCTTGTTCTTAGAGACTAATACCTAGCACTGAGAATGTCAGACTAAACCTTAAAATTCCACCTGCTACGACAGTCAACTTATGTTACATGTAACCCATGTGGCCTCAAACATAAAATGCAGCATTGTAGCCCTGGAGATTACCTGAATTATAATGCCACATTTGAATGCTATTTCACAGATTTTTCCAAAGGCTCTGAGCATCTACACCTTAATTAAATTTAATTTGGCTTCCACACAGAGTGTTATGGAGCATATTCACTTTTCCATACACGTCAGCTCAAAATACATCATCTTCACCTTCCAACCACAGCCTTGTGAAGATGTTTCCATGCGGGAACATTCAAATCTGATTTATAGTCCTATTGCAACAACTAAGCAACTAATCTTCCGGTATAAATGTAACCCATAAGAACAACCTGACTGAAATATATAAATTCTACATATACTTAAAAATATTATTGTCTGTAATTCAATACAGCAGCATGTTTCTAAGCCTACAACCTTGCATGCAAAAGCAGGTTTTCAAGCATTAATACTTAAATGGGTCATAGACACCACATCTGTCATTCTGTCCTGAAGTCTATGAGGCAAAACCAAGACTATGCTGGCCTATTGATTTTTCTAGCATTTGCTTTAATTTACTTAACCATTGAGAAATCCATCAGTACATAAAGGGCAACTGTCCATTACTGCCTCATTTGCAGACATCCCTTCCCCTCGTTTTTTGGTAAATATTTCCCCTAAATTGCGATGTGTTTACAGTGTAAAAGCGAATTAGGAAAGTGCTCACACCTGTTTCTGTTCAGTAACGGCTGCACTGAGGTATATGGAACGCGCTTAAAGATAGAATAAATATCTAGACATTATTACATCCGTGTGCGAAGGGTGGTAAATTAGATCCTAATTACATTAACAGGGATTCTGCCTCCCAGCTTAAATTTTACATGAGCACTCTGCAAAAATCCAAAAGCTCTGCTGTGGTTTCTTTATGAGCTGGTGATTGCAGCTACTTCCTATGCGGTCACTAAATATTCTGTTTACAAATAAATGAAGAAGCTCTGAGCCAACTTGCCAGGGTAATAATCTATTTTTTGCTCCCCCTCCCTTTCCCCAACAAACTCTCACCACATATGCATGGCAACAATCAGAAGCCCTGGCTTCATCTAATTACTCCATCACATAATTTCACAAATTGCCTTGTCACTGGGGAGCCAAGTGCAAAACACGCTCACAGTGGGATTTCAGGCAGCAGCTTTCATTTACTACTCATTCCTTGTTAAATTAAACACGAAAACACCAGTTGTGTGAAAGGAGTCAAAAAGAATGCTCGAAAATGAGCCAGGCATATGTAGCTCCTATTTACCATTTCACCAAATACCCGGCTAGCAACAAGCATCAGTAACAAGATGTCCCTCTTGCGTGGCCCGTTCTCATTTCCGGGGCGCTGCCACAGTCGACCATACATAAAAGGCAGAGAACAAATGGACTTCTCCAGAAAGCCAACTCCATCATCTAGCAACAGGAAACCCAAGCACACAGAAGAAATCTGGGTATTCTTCCGCGCCTGCGTCCTTGCTGCTTCCTGCTCTCTGAAGTGCCTACCCTGATCTAGCAGAATTCGCGTACTTAGAGCAGATGACCGCTGCTGGGCCTTCTGGAGCTATGTGCAGCGTCCACATTACTACTCCAGCTAGAAAGAAGGAACCGCATACCACTCCTCTTAAAGTGGTCTGCAACGGAAAGACCATCCGTCAAGTTCATACAGGATTAGGTGTTTCCCTTTTAAGTATTAATGCTGGACATGTTTCTCAAACACATCAAGATAAATGCTCACCCATTGCGGGATGGATGTGGGTGGAGGGAAGAGAGCGTACAGCGGGTGACATTACTAGCGGGAGTGAACCTGAGGTTATACTCCTGGAAGCTGACATTTTTATATCAACAACTAAACACAGCCACTGGTAATTAAAGGTATTGCTTTGTCCCGCAGGAACCAGCGAGGTCAGGTGCCATTTTACATCACAAACTCGTCCTTTATGCGTGTAGATTTGCCAGCATTATCTGCACAGGGAGAAGGAGACATTAGCAGCAGCTGTCTCTCTCTGCTTTTACACTGAAAATTCTATTCATACAGACAGGTGGAGTAATTTAAAAGGCAATGTGGTGCAATTTCTATGTGACTAATGTCACTGCCTACTAAAATGCCACCATTACCACTGTTTATGGAAACATTACTAAAATTACATTTTATTCATAAGAATTTTAGAATTCTGGTTATGACTAGCTTTGGAATGATCAGGCCTTGGTGTCATACCCCAGAACGGCAGCTTAATGTGCCAGGGTTTAGCAGCCCTCTTTGCTGAGAGATGACAGTGGGACTGTAGGTTCAAGAGTAATCGGGGCTGCATAAGCAGTTTCTTCTATCTCCATAAAGCAAATTAAAGACATAGTTCTTGTGCATCCTGGCCATGTGATAGGCCAAAAAATCTTCGAGGAGCTAAATTCTCCATTAGAAGGTTTAGTTAGGACTTACATGAGGGGAGATTGTTCCCCCTCAAACCACTATCTGACTTTGCTAATGAGAGACAGGGGCAGAGATTTATACACTTCTGGAAGGAAGGAGGAGCTATTTAAAGGTGCTTACGATCTAAAATTCTACCAATTCAGAAATGATTATGCTGGCTACACACTGCCAATAGCTGCTGTTTAATCTTTTGTAAAAGCAGATACATCGGGGAGAATCAAGCAAAGAATGGAAAATCCCGGACCCTTAGTTAGCAAATACCATCAGATTGCATTATGAAGTTTTATACCAGATTCTCTGACTTATTTTCAGGTATGGAATACTAGTGACTTAGCTTGTGGATGAGATTATAATCATCCTTTTGATGTTCCATCAAGGGACTTGATTTGTCCTGGGTCTGAGAGGCAACTCAGGGGAAAGCACTTGGAAACTCAAGTCTGGAGGTCCTGGTTTGAGCTCTGACCTTGGGAAAAATAATTCCCTTTTAAATTTTGTTTTTGTCATCCTAACTCAGGATTATCTTCAGAATCCAACAGAATTATTCCTAGCCAGGCCTTGTCGTACACGCCTGTAATCCCAGCACTTGAGAGGCTGAGGCAGGAGGATCACTATGCATTCAAGTTCAAGGCTAGGCTGCAGTACTTAGTGAACTTAAAGCCAGCCTGAACTACAAAGAAAGACTCTTCTTAATAATAATAATAATAATAATAATAATAATAATAATAATTTCTAAACTTATATAAAGAGGAATAGGTAAGGTCTTTGTGAACTTTCTTAGCATGGGTGTTCACATGAACAGACTATACTTCCTGACCTCTGGTACCCTCAAGAACTTTCTAGAACACCAAATTCTCAGGACTATTTCTGTCCAAGGACAAATGAGAGTTCTCAGGCACTGCAAAGACATTAGCAGCAAACAATATGAAGAGGGTGAAAACTAGTCTAGAATATTAAGAACTGAAAATCAAAAACATCCGCACATCTTAAGTTCATATATATTTCATTTTTTTCCTGATGAGATATTTCAAGAAGAATACTGAATTCAAGCAACCACCAAGAAGTCTTTCAGAATATTTCAAATAATATGATACCGAATCATTTGTATCTTATTTAACTATCATCTAACTTTGGTGCTACTCTTTATAACAAAAAGATATTTAAGATCTAATCTTTCTTTAGATAGAGCAATACATTTTGTATGAGGATCCATGTTTACTGGGCTACAATTTGCTGAGTGGAGGCATTCTGGAATAACTTGTACAAACAGACTGAAAGATTTTTAACATGTTAGAAAAGCACGCTCTATAACCCTTTCAGCTACTGGACTGGTCCCAGAAGCTTTCCATTGGCCTAAGAAGAAGAAGTCCCCCACCCACCCATCCAGTTCCTAAGAGAGCTGTCTTGCTCCTGACATCCCAAGAGGAAGATCAAGTCCACCAATCATGCAAACTTTCCCAGACACAAGACTGCAAACAGAGGTACAAGTGCTACTGAAGCCCCAGTTATGAGTCATTATTTTGTCATGACTATAAAATCATTATCATCATTACTACCTTGGACTATTACTAAAATACATTTTCCAACCTCATGGCATTCAATATGATGTAAGTAAGCTTGAGTGATGGTCAAAAGGGTTTTGTGAACTGAGAAGAAGACCTCTGCAACTTGGCCTCCACTATCTGGTGGCTTTCTGACATGGAGCATCTGCAGAAATAGAAAAATTGGAGTCCTAAACATGGGCTATTTAAGTCAGTAAAGAAGTAAAATATATTGGATTCCTCACTTCCATGGAGAGAGATAGCTGCACATCAGAGATCTGTTCCACAGAAAAATATACACATACAAGTATGTTCAGATATATACCTGCACATCTATATTTACAGATTAGTAGGAACAGTTGAGCTATCCTTTAAATTCTCTGGCATATAGATTTGTTTCAACTGCCAAAACAATCAATGACCTGAACCAATCCAAAACAAAACAAGAAAATCTTTCCTAACAGAAAACCATCTGATTTTCCTTCAGTTTAATCTTCACTCATTAAGGCAAGGTGTCACCTATGAGTCTTGAACACTAATAAGGTAAAGATCAGGTTGTACAATGTAAAATCCTAAGGGTTGAGTTTGTTAATATATTCACACACGGCATGGGATGCACTCATTTTGATCTGAAAGATACGCTGAGGAGGAGCAGTTGCCTATTCAATGAGAAAGTGTGATATTTTACCTTTAAAATCACTATTGTCACTAGCTAGAATAAAAAGAAGACACAATATTATATTGGTTTTGAAGTATATGGAGCGAGAGGATGTTTAATAAACTGTGCTTATGTGAGCACTTTTGTTTTGAACTCAATCTTTAATTAGCCTGATTAAGAATTTATCAGCAGGTCTAAGGATGGAGCTCAGTTCTACAGTGCTTGTATAGCCAGGGTTTCGATCTCTAGCACCAGTAAAAAAGAAGCTAAAAAAAGTAATCAGAAAACCAAACAATTGTACATTTTGATCTTAGGGCTGGAAACAAAAATAAGCTTTTAGAATAATTGCTAGTCAGCCTCAACAGTCCCATAGAGAAGGCACCTACCATCAGCAGAATGAATAAATTGCTTGTTTGACTGAGTATAAAAATCTCAATCACACCCACCCAAAAGTAACACAGAGCCCCTGCTCAGAACCCACTTGCTTATGAGCGTTATGTACTTCGATCAATGGGAAATTGTAAAGTTGGACTTTTGTCATTACTTTTGATTTTGCCCCTTCCAACCTCCTCATCAAGGGATTGTAATTACCCCAGGTCAGAGGTGCAGAGCGAGGAGTGGAGAAGAATGGCTGGGCAATGCGAAGGAGGTGTGCAGAAGGCTGGGAGAGAGCTTTGCCAGGTCACTAATGGCCTCTTGGGGCAACAACTTGGAGAACAGGCTGATGCTTCCCCTTTGATCTTCTAATTCACAATGATCATTAGTATTAACTCCGATTCTTCTGGGTGAAGAATTCCAGCTGTAGCCTTTTCAGTTTACCTGACCTAAGAAAATTCATCACCCATCCCATTAGGATTCAATAACTAGCTAAGGAAAAGAAAAAGGCAGTTGCCCCAGAATCTGCAAGCCACCCGCTCCATGATTAAAACAGAATTCATAGGAGGCATAGCTCAGAAGAATTAGGGCATTCCCATACCCCCCCCCAAGTCATTAAATAACCTATTCCACTCTCCTCCTGAGACAGATGACTCCTACATTGTTGAAAAACAGTCAAGGTCCTTATCTAATCAGAGATGAAAAATGTTATCTTCAAAGAAGCAGAAGTCTTTCAAAATTAACAGAGATAGAGAGTTTTGTCATTTAAACCTGGGTTAGTTTCAGCAAAAACTACTATTGGTCAGAGAAGAACCTCAGTGGTGATTACTCGAAAGCAGAGAGTACTGTCAACAAAGATGCTCTTCTGATAGATGGCAAATACTTCCTTTTTAAACATGGTACATGGACATCTAGAAAGACAAGTGCCAATCCCTCATACTAGCTTTTAAGCATCTTAATCTATTTGCATATGACACATAACAAAGAAAGAACCAGGTACCTGCCATCTCCACAAATCGCTCCCACAGATCTAGGCACATGAAAATAAAGGCCAGTGAGAACTGATTTAAAGAAAGGACCACTTTTCTCAAATGCTTGGTATTAATTATCCTGATTGACATTTCCAGGACGCATTCTCAAGTAGTTGCCCTATCCCACTATCTTTTCAAGAAAATCCCCTTTCCTCCAAGCAGGTGGTTAAAGATCAACAGCAGGCAAAGCACACTAAGAATATTCACTGATAAATCTGATAGAATGGCAGTGAGGGACAGAAAGAGAAAGAGAAATAGGAGGAGAGGAGAAAATGTCATCTATTACCTACCTACCTACCTACAATCAGACCTGTAGGGCATTCTATCTTCTTTTTGACCCTCCACTCCCCTTTGTCAATAGAATGGGGTGTCTGGATATCACTAAGAAATACTTTTAAGTTGTAATCATGATTCATAATATTTGGAGAGTAATTCTTCTAAAATTGCAAGCAAAAATATGACACAAAGATGTCTCCAACAGATCTTGTCACCAAAAGCAAAACCAATGAAACAACATCTGTCTCTTCTAGAGCATTCAATTCCCAATTCAATTCCATTTACTCCATCCTTAGGGTGGCAGACCCGCAGGGCACTTTTCATCGAATAGTGTTTCTATGGAAACGCTATTCTCAACCTGGAAGATTCTCCAGCCCCTCACACAGGCTATATCCACAATGAAAGGAAACTCTCATAAATCAGAAATCAAGGGATCAAGTTGGTCACACACAACACACAAATATTTTCCAAGCTTGAGGCTCACACAGAAAAATTAAAGAAATAAAACAAAAACACACAGCAAACTTGTGTATCTGGTTTAGAAACCAAGTCTATCTCTATTGCAAGGCCCAAGATGAGTGGAAAGATGAGCGCTCATAGAATAGGTGAATAAAAAACCACTTCACCTTCACCACACCTCCCCCAGGTGCCTTTAGAGTCACTTCCCCAACTAAATGGCAAATACTGATGCCTGAATGCTTTTTTCACCTGAATCTGCAGGTGTGCATTTAAAATACCTCCCTCTTTCTAGCTTTTGGGATACCTGGGATACATAGCAACTTCATAAAGGAAAATATAGTCACTGCATATTTTAAATAAGAACCACACTAACCACTTTTCTACATAGATTATATTGAAAACTGCAACATGATAGGAAGGCAAGCAAAAAGAAAAAAGGACTCATCATTTTTTACTTCATTTGCTCATTTTACTCATTTTCACCAGGCCCTTGAATACATATTTTTGTAATAGGATGCACTGAAGAATCATAATATTAAAAATATACCCAGCTTAATACAGTGGCATAGCAGGCTGGTGACAGTTGAAATAATGACTTCAAGAAAGGGGGAAAATAAACCTTGATGTGACATGTCTCTGAGCTGATTGTGACTCTCTACAGCGACTCAAATGCAAATATTAAGTATCATTTAATTGTTTGTAATAATTCATCTTCAGGCAAATGGAAACATTTCTATTAATAAGAGCCTTTTCTTCTTTCAATTTTCTCTTATTATCTAAATCATGTCAGTCATTCTCTTCAATTCCAGCGGATCATTTCTTTTAAGATACTTTCTCTACTATCAGTTCTGGCAAATGTTCAACGAAGACTGAGCTGGAAATGTGCCACACTAAAATCTCCTTTTGCTCTATAATCACCAAACTTTAAAGCTTGTTTCCTTTTCTTTTATTGTTTTCATTATACGCAAGTATGTGCCGTTTAACTTGCGAGAGACTATGAGTCCAAAAAGGAGCTTTTAGTTCTCTCTTTGGAGTAGTAAAATGTGCTACTGATTAAATCTACCTGTGGATAACTACAGAGCAGCACATTTTTCTTCTCATGCAGCTGGGGTGCAAATTCAGAAAGGTTTTTTATTCTGAGTCTATTCTACTTCTCTAACACAAAATGCTTGAAAGCCTTTTCAAGGGAAGGTTTTTTTTTTTAACTGAATACATGCAATGAAAGGATTGGTCCATTTATTTTAAAAAGAAAACAATAACAATTTGCTTTCAATAAGCTATGTGAAGTTTAAAAATCTGCCTTTTGGCATTTAAAAAAAGATTCATTTACAATCTACTAATAAACGGTTATCGCCATTGTTTTAATTAGCCAGAGTTTCAACTGTTCTTTTATGCTGAACAAAAATTCAACAAGATTTTCTACATAAATAGCATTAATCTCACAGTAATAATGTAATTATTTTAAATTCGTACATAGTCTTCCTAAGGAATTGTACATCCTTGAAGATCTTTCTGAACTTACAGTTACGAAAGATTAGTACCAAGATGTCAGTTGTTACTTACATTTGTACAGACAACAATAAAACTCTCTTCAAAATCTATAGTTTTATCCCATAGAATTTACTGGAATTAGCTTCTGACCATAAACATACCTAAGGAATACAGAAGGAGAACAGAACAAAACAAAGGGAAGGGTTGTATGTCCATGGAAATCTGTTTACTCTTGTAACTAGAGAAGTGGGAGGGAATCTTTTTTATTGGTAGACAAAAAAGGGGTGAAAATTTTCAACTCTTCATTCTGCTTTTGACATGATGTTGTGTAAGTATTAGCTTTTCAGAGATCGTTATTATTACCCAAATTTTCATCTGAGCAGATGGCATTAGGGCAGCCACGGGCACAGAAATACCCAATGGAAACCATAAGGTGCCTTCTATGAACATTCATAGATAGACAGAGCCCATCCGTTTGTGCTCGGGAGAAGAATGGACTTCTCTTCCAGGGCAGAGACACAGGCCGGTAAAATCCCTGAAAGTGAAGACAACTAGCAAGGCTTCAAGAAATCAGACAGTTCACGAATAATTTCTATGATATTTGCCCAACAATGTAAAGTTCACACAAGCAGGTAAAATCACATATTAGAAAGGACCTGTTTGCTGTGTGTGTGTGTGTGTGTGTGTGTGTGTGTGTGTGTGTGTGAAGAAAATACATCTCAACGGTACATCTTAGAAAAACAGAAAACACTGGAAGGTGAATAAAATAACTTGCATTTTTCTCCTGATTCTATCTGAGCCAATGTTTGATTATATTTTATTCAGGGGCACCTAAATTTCAAGCAAAGCCGAAGCTCTGTCAGAGATTGAGATGGGGGCTAAAGAATCTATTCTTTCTTCCTGGTAGGAAAAGAAACAGAAATCGTTTGATTCGGATTGTATTTCCATCCTCATTTCATCACCACAACCCAGAGTAGTTAGCTGCATAGCTCTGGCAAGGAAATAGCATGCCCCTTTGACCAATTGTCGCTTCTCTATTTTTTTCATTGTCACTTCTTATCTAAATGCCACACTATCATTTTTCACAGCATGCCCTGATGTCCTCGTCTTCCTTCTCCCCCAGTTCAGTCAGAGCTTCCTCAATAGGAAATTTGTACAAGGGATACATCTCAAAATATTTACATACATGCAACAAGTGTCAGATAAGTAATGTGCAAATGTAGGTAAACCTAATATGATGTCAAAATCAAAACAGTTAAAATAATCCAAATTTTCCATTAACATCTACCATTAAGCAACTTCTAAAGTTCACTCTAAAATGCTCAGCATTGTGAATATGATGTGGCTTCAAGAGGAGAAGAGAAGGAAACTTCCATCCTTCCTGCCTTTCTCTGTCTTCTCTCTCTCTTCCTCTTCCTGCTGCTCTCAGTTTTTATTTTACTCACCAATATTGGAAAATGTACATTAACTTACACCTTGAAGTGTTATGAAGGTCTCTCTTCTCCCCAGAGGAGCAGAACCAAAGTGACCTTCAAACATCCCCTGAGTTTGGCTCTCTGTACCAAGACAACTGAGTAGCGGGACTGGTAGAGTGGGCAAAGGGTGAAGGTAGTTGTAACTGTCTACAGAAATGTTTGTGACAATGCAGAATTAATCCTGATATAGGTGACAATGACTTTAAGGGAAGTAAACCAAGCTAAAAAATAGTAACATAAAAAATTTGCTCCTGACATTCAAAAACAGTCAAGAGTTGTTGACATTCATTCAACTATTTAGCTATGCTATAAGTTGTTTAAATTTACCCTTTGTTTTTAATATTGAAATTTTCCTGGTCAACAGATTTGCTAATTCTTAAAATATTGTTTCATCCATAAATTTGTATTCTGTCTTCTTCTTTAGATACCATTAAATCTGTATGCACTTACAAAAATATCCACCAAAATATTATGATTAAAAATATTTTGAACATGAAATTCATTCAAAACAATAACTAAACAAAACAAATCTCCCAGTGGCATAAAGCCCAAACCTGCAGCTTCTCACATCTCCAGGAGAATTCCTGCAGTGAAAACAGCAATACTCGCACAGACAATATAAACTGTTACTCTGCTTGAAAAGTCACAAGGGACCTCACAGGAAGAGTGACTATATATTGCTGTTTTCCTTTACAGTTCTAAATGGAGGGACAACTTTCACTGAGGAACTCGGACTCACATGGAGAATATAGTAATGAAATCGGGTATATTCAAGGCACTTAACAGAAAATTATGTGATCATCTTGCCAACTTGCAACTTGAATAAAGTTTTTGTGAACCATGCACTATTAAGATCCACTAAAAATTCACTAACAATATTAATTCTTTCTCTATGAGGTGGTCTTACTTTCTTTTAGTAGTAGTTGTTTCTAAGCACTTCAGGATCACACTTAGAAAAAGCAACATCATTAACATACATGCTTAAAAATCATAAGTGCACACAACTCCTAAACCTTATCATTTATGAACGTTATCAAAACTGCAATAGAGAATTTCAAACAAAACTCCTTGTTTGCAGGATAGAGCTAAGAAACAAGTACTAATACCTTGGCAAAAAACTGTGAGAACACAGTGATTTATGAAATATTCCAAGTCCAGAGGGATCATTTATTTTCTCTGTCAAAACTGGTCATTGCCCATACTTAGTTTACATATGTCATTTAGAATCCACTTACTGTTAGATGCTGGAACAGCCACGCCCTCATGATATTTGTGGCTACTTTGGGAAAGATGCCACGCTTTTTGTGACGCTTTTTGTCCTTATCAGGGTCATCATCGTCACCTGTGCTGGGGGAAGCTACACTGTTGTCCAAGCCATCACCTGCAAACATAGTGAATCAAATTTTGACTGATGCTACCTTGACATGCTTTATTCAAATAGAATGCCTTTGGATATCAACAAAATAAAAAGAGCAATTTAAATGATTAGTAGTTTCTTTGGTACTTTTTTTTTTTTCAAGACAAAGAGAAAGCACAAGACCTAGGCTCAAAAGTAATCAGGTCTAATGAAATCCTTTAAAGGGAATGAGGGAAATATCCAGTCTCTTTAGTGGCTTTGTTGCCATGGTAATTTTCCAATATGTATAACTGAGACATATTATATATAACTCTACTGACCAGTTCAAATATGGTGGCAGCCATTACTGATGCTGTCACTGCCTGGGTATTTGAATCCCACATACAGTTATTGACGTCAACTTGTAAGAAGATGCATTTCAGATATTAACTATTTCCACAAGTGATTTATCTTGAGACTATTTAAACTAGGATGGAGAAATATAGGCAATCCATCATATAAGCAGTTTGCTATAGGAAAGCTTCAAATAGAATGTAAATTTTCTTATAATTGGAAGAGCATCAAGTTTAGGGAGGGAGAATCCCTGTAGTAGTACTTTAATCAGAAAGCAATTATTATTTAAATGAAATAAAGTAAAGCTACATAAACAAAATATAAGAAATATATTACACTAATAACACAGGCAGTGCCTACAAGACTAGATTTAGATTTCTGTCACCAAAAGGTCACCTACTAACATCTTTTTTTTACATTGAATTTTTTAAACTAATTTTTGTTATAACATTTAAATAGATTTTCTAGAAAATATTTGGTCTCTACACACAGAAATAATTCTCTATCTTGATTTCAATTACTCAGCCTAATCTATAGGAGACACAGTGAAATGAAAAAGGATATTCCTTTATAGGGCCACATTTGATAAGAAAAAAATGAAATTTCCACCCATATAATCACAATGTCCATAGAAGTCACAAGGTCCAAATGGGAAGCAAGCACTTTCTACCTTTGCACCCAAATTTTAAAAAGTAAAAATTCCAGTGGACCCAACCCACACATTAATAGGTAGCTAAGCTCCTGCCAGACATTCCTTCCATTGAGCTTCCTGGGACCACACTCTCCATTGGAGCCACTGGCTCTCAGCAACAAACAGGGTGATTTGTGCCCAGAAAGAAGAGCTGCAGCAGCCAGGCTTTGAAATGAGGTAAGAAATACTCAAGGGAGCACATTCACTGGCTTAATAAGTCATTGGAGAGCCATCTACAAGCCCCAAAGAACCTGCTACTTTGGTAATACAAGTTTCCTGGTACATTGGAAATAGCTTCAGATTCATTTACATAGGTTCATGAACTTCTGTATTTCTCATTTCTGTTTCTGAGCTCCTACACACAGAAATAATTCTCTATCTTGATTTCAATTACTCAGCCTAATCTATAGGAGTTATGTCATAAGTTATCAGTTGTTCCTCACAGCTTCCTCGGGAGATCCACCCACCCCCTGGGGAAAAAATGCACTCCAATTTTTGTTTTCAATTTCTTAACACACCAAACTACATTTGAAAACTTTCATTGGAAAAGGAACTGACTAATTTCAGTCTTACTATTATTATTACAGTATACACCACAAACACAAAACTTTTGCAGAACTTTCTCTGAGCTTAACTTCTTTTTTTTTTTTTGTTAGGTTTTTTTGAGACAGGGTCTTGCTTTGTAGTTCAGGCTGCCCCTGAGCTCAGCCTCCCACTCACATCACAGCAATCCTCCTGCCTCTGCCTCCTGAGTGCTGGGATTACAGGTGTGAGCCACCACACCTGGCACTGTGGTATGTGGTACTGGTTGCTGCTGGGCGTAAGTCTCCATGCCTAGTATTGTATGTGGTTACCAAGGATCGAACCCGGCTCCTTGTGCTTGCAAGACAGGCGCAGGAACCACTGAGCTAAATCCCCAGCCCAGAGTTTAACTTCTGATTAGTTTAAAATCCATAACTGTATTATATTTAAAATGTTTATTATACATTGCTAACATTCCACAGAATTACAGCCTATATCCCGACTGGAGAACTGGAGAAAATCATGAAAAGCACCAACTCTAAAGTCATCATTCCACCAGTAAACAAAGTCCTGTGTTTTGTGACTGGTTCAAGGTCACAAGGTTATAATGTGGGGCTATCTGGAGCCTGAACTGGACCAGACACCCACATCTTTAAATCAGTGCCCCTTCCATCCTACTCAAGTCTTTATTTGCATAACCGAGTGTTTTATGAGAAATCCCCTTGGGTCTGCCTAATAAATTCTTTGAAAGTCCAGTATTTAAAGAGGCTTTTTATACAGAGAAGCAATTCACCATATAAAATAACAATTCATTAAAGAAACATGAGAAAAGAAAACAACTCCAAAGATTTTAAATTTCCATGGGCTAATCCACTTTCAATATGTAAAAGGTAACTGAGGAAAAGAAATATATTCCTTGATCATTGATTAAAAATGAAATGCTTCTAACCTAACATTACTGCTTTTCCCCACCTCTGTTTTCCACCTTGAAAAAAAAAAAAGGCTTCTTATCCATCTCCAACCCCTTCAGATTAATTTAGTCAGCAATGCCTAGTGCCTGCCTAGAAGAGAATTCATTGATAATTTATGGAAATATCTACTATAATCCAGTGGAGATGACTTTTTTCCAGCTTTGTGCATCAATAGATAATCAAGGCCTTAAAGCAGCCTTAGCTTCCCATTACCTCAGGCGAAAGAATTCCTGAAAGCGTGCCTTAAGGGCACCTGAATTATATACTCCATTAGGAGAGGAAGGCTTTCTGCATTCCATGTGTAACACTCACCAGAACCTTTCCTGTTTATTTCTGCTGTATGAAAGCAGAAGCATTAGGAACAGAATTTTTTAAGTGAAGACTTATGTAGATACAATGGAGAAACCTTTCAAGCAGGAGCCAGATCACCCCCTTCAGTCCCTGGCAGTGACCTCTCCCGAATAAAAGGTTTCTATTACATCATTAGCTCAAGCCAAAAACAGCCTTGGCTTAATGCACAGTTTGTTCTTCCTACTGTTTTTAGGCAAATACAGCTACTTTACTCCCATCTGGGAGGGAAATTACACTGCTGGGTTGTAATCTAAGACAAGATTTTCATTGGAAGCAAATGCTTTCAATCCAGTGTAAATACTGGTGCATGTTCAGAAAAGCCTAAAACAATAAACCCTGCTCCTTTCCGACACAGTTAGGGAAATGGAGAAGATGGGGAAGGAGAAGAGCATAATAAAACAGACTATTCTAAAAGCAAACACTTTCATAGATTTTAATAAATTGTTTAACCTCTTCCACTTTTGAAAATTGAAAATTGATCTCAGAACGTCTCGACCTCAGCAGAGAGTCTAAACGGCCAATTGTACCTTTAGCATTTCCATTCACTCTGCAATTTGATACAGTCACCTCTGCGCGGTCTCTGGAGGATTTATTTCCTTTTCTTATTTTTAAGATCACTAAACAAACTTGGAGAACCGCCGGCCGGCCACACGGCAGCAGGCAGCAGCTCTGAAGCACATTTGTAAAATGTCAGCAGTGACTTCATTCCTGGAGCTGACTTCTTCTGCCGCCAAATGAAGGCAAACTGAAAAGGTGGAAATAATCATAAAAATGATGCTAGTCCATAAACAAGCTTACAGCCTCATTAGGATAGCAGTAGGCTCCAGTGGGTGATTTATGCTCGTTTTGCTGATGCTATGAGGAAATGCCATAGGGCAACTTTAGCCAACTGCTAATGGTTTCTGACAGCTTCTTAGCAACTAGTGCAAGCAACGTTGTGGCGTTTGCTAGTGACAGAAACCGAAAATGTCATATTATCTGCCCATGTGTCATGAAGTCCGTGTGGCAATTAACTAGTAGGCCAGTGACTGAGGGGCCAGAGCTCCTGGAAATGGCCTTTGGCTATGCGGAGACAGCCAGCGGCCCTGGGCACACACTGGCTGCACAAATGCATCGTTCGAATGCAGAAATCCACTCCCTGACACATCTGGGCTCTGATAAAACCCTCCACTCAGGTCCTTTTCTTCCCCTCACTGAAGTGACACTGGCTTTTCTCTCCCTCTCCTTCTCTTTCTCTCTCTCTCTATTTCTCTCCCTCCCTCCCTTCCTCCCTCTCTCTCTCTCTCTCCCTCCCTCTCTCTCTCTCTCTCTCCTGCAGTAAGAAGAGTCCAGGGCAATTTGCTTTGATATGATGCTCTGAATGACTCTTTAATTGGCAATACCTGGTTCTTTGCTCTTGGACACTGGATTCAAAGGTGCTAGCTATTTTTCTGCTGGCTCCTAAATTAGTCTAAAAGGATTTAAGATCACTGAAGCAGACTCACTGCCTGTCAGATTGTAGGGAGCGAAGGAACTCTGCACAGCAACAAGACACTATTTTAAAAAGACTCGGCTTCTAACAGGCACGGGGAGAAAGAATATTGGCCACACTGTGCTGTTTCTGAGCTATCGAACCCATGCACTGTATGTCAAACTGTCAAACCTTTCAGCGTGGGCCATTTGCCCTTTCAAATAATATTTAAGAATTGTTTTTACAAAATTTTATAGGCCATGGTCTAGTGAAAGAGGCCAACCAACAAAGAAAGGAATTTGTACTACAATTCGTCTACGGACAATTTCTTGTGAGACCTGGGCCTGTCCCTATGGAGCAAGGCAGGTGACCTGTGGCAGCTCCCAGGCTGTCAGAGAGCTCAGATTTCAAACACGCTCAACTCAAACATCCCAGAGTCGCCTATTTAAGCATGCCCAGGCATTTAGACTGTGCTATCTCCTGCCTTTCAAGGCGGGATAAAGCAGCATTTATAGTATTCAGGCTGTTCAATGGGTCAGACTGACCGTGTCAGCAGGGGCTCCTCTCTGGAAGGTCAAAGCTCTGCTTCCATTTTTCCCTCCCTACCAACTCACTCCCTCTCTCCCCCTAGGGCAGCAATTGCAAAACCCCACTAGGAGTGATGCAAAGAATCCCCCCCCCCACACACACACACACACATACCAAAAACACTTACCTAAGATTTCCATCATAACTGATTGGAACTCCTTGTGTCAGTGGGCCATCAGATAAAAATAAAATGGGTTGTCTGTCACAGGGCACTCCAACTCCTAATGAGGGATGTGAACTTTCAACTGCCAGGGCAAATGTGCATGTAGGGTTGTAGACCCTTGTTTGGCTGGAAGCCAAGCAAGAAGCCACTGTATATTCAGAATACTTTCATCGGAGGGTTTTGTACTGAGGGTCCCGTGGTTGTGGGGCATATCCTATTTTTAACCTTTTCTTTTCTCCTCTTGCCATATTTAGGAGGGGAGTGTTTGTCTTGAAGTGAATCTAAAGTCAAGCATCAAGTGCCTCGATAATTGTGTCTTCCAATGCTAGGGACATTCTGTTTTGCTTTGAAAGCTGTCTAAATGGTCAGTTCCAAAGCATGCTGGTGAAAATAAACCTGTAGTTGTAAGGCTGTTAAATTTCCACACAGATACAAGTATCAGAGTGTACTGTGATTAATGGAAAAAAGAAAGTACAATAGTAAGGGTTTCCTTTATTCCCACATGTTTTCTCCCACACCGTATTATAATGAAAAAACAAGCCATCTTGCCTCTCAGTAGTGTGTAGAACATTCCTGTTTCTCTAGTGGCTGCTGATGCAAATGTCATTGGGGAGGGTTGGGTTCCCTTTGTCGTGGCCTATCTGCCTGATGGGACATTCAGGAGTACTGTGGAAAAAAAATACCTCCAACCCTCTCTGTCACATTCTAGTGGTGTCTATTTCGTTAGAATTCAGGTAGGATAACTTTTCTGTGTTATGTTAAGAAGATAAATGGTGAGATTTATAGACACTCCTTCCTCAAGAACCAGCTAGAATACTTCAGAGATCTTAGGGAGGTGTTTTGTCTTCATTTAGAATGCATAAGAGCTGCCAGAATTATTTTTCGAAAGTACATATCTGACCAGATCACCCTGGCACTTAAAATCCTTCTGTAGCTCACTTCTGCCTTCAGGATACAGGTCAGACTTTTTAGCCTGGTATGGAGGGCTCTTCAGGATCTCTCTCCTGGTGTGTTTCTAGCCTGTGATCACACAGGTGTTTGCCATCCCACGTGGTCCTGAGCCCACCTGAAGTTCTCATCACTCATATCTGGCTCTCTGATGTGTCATGTTTCCTTAGGTTAATTCTTTCCTCTATGGCAGCCTTTCCTTCCTATTCAACAACATGGCTAACTTCTTGGTGTTCTTTAAGGTGCAGCCCAATGGCCACTTCCTATAAGAAACATTTTTTGGATTTTGGTTAGTCAAATGACACCCTGCAAACCCGACCACTGAGTGATTTGTCTTCTCCTGGCATCCCTCCATCCTCCTCCACACACTGTCCTCTCCTAGGACAGCTGACATCTGTGCGTTTCCTCTGGACCTGGTTATAATGTATCTGAAAGCAGCAACCAAGTGATACACCTCTCTGGTCTCTAACGGCAGTATTACCAAAAGTAATGGGTACACTATATCCAATGTTTATCAGAGAAAGAGAATCAATAAATGCATCATTTTTTCACTGCATGGAGTAACTGCAATTACTACTTACTGCATTTCGTTCTGAGACAAATACAAATTAAACCCTTAAAAAATATTCACCAATGGAATTTGATAAACAACTGTCAGCAAACATAAAAACAATACATTCTCCAAAGATAGGATGTTTCCGCAGAACTCAATGCTCATCTTGGACAAAGTATAAGTTAAGCTATCAGAATTCTTTATAAGGTTTGCCGTGGCCTTTTAGAAAAATACAGCTGCTTCTTTCAACTGTTACTTGAAATGACTCAATGTCTTTTTTGTGCATTTTTTTTCCTAAGTTCAACTTTAAAAAATAAAGCAAAGGTTATGGTTTTCTGCCTCTATTTTTCCCAATGAATCAATTACTGCATATCTTTCCCTTTACACACCTCCCCTTTCACTACAGCAAAGAGCCAGTTGTTTCTATGCAAACAGCTTGTTCCTGAGCTTGAACTCCAGATCCATACTTTAAACATCTGAATCCCTTAAAACTGGATTTCTTTTATTTTCCCCAGTATTTTTGCCAGAACCAGCATTTCAGACAGCAACCCTGTACACTGTTTGAGCAAGTTTTCAGCAACAGGTATTCTGAGCACCTTAGTGACTGTCACTGGAGAGGACAGGAAATATTTTAGGATCCCAGGCAACATTAGGAAAAATTTTGTCACATATATTAAAACATCTTCCCACCCTTAAATCTTATTACACATTTTCAAAAGAAACACAGCATTCTTCAGATATCTGCATATGCTAATATGTAAGCTAATATGTAAGAGTCAAAATTTGATGATTAATATCTATGTTTCATTTTAGTTAGGATTCTATTAACTCTTTGGCTTCCCTCATACCTTCTCATCTTCAGGTGTTTAAGGCTTTCTTATTCTTAGTTCGAAGTAATTCACAGTTGATCAAAGAAAAACAACAAAAGAAAGAACATTTTTGTGTATTTTGTACTATTACCCCTGGCTTTACTGAAATTTTTGAGGTTATTATTTTGACAACTAAAACAGTTGAAGGCACATGCTGGAGTCATGGTAAGTTCTACCAATGCCTTAACAAATGCCCCATGGTACCAATATACCAATGATGTAGAGGGGAAAGATGGAGTAGGGATGGAGAGGGAGAAGATGAACTTATTGGCACTTATCTTTAAAATGATGCAATATGCTTCCTAAAGTTGACTCCATAGAGTCTTGCTACAATACATCCTCTTTCTACTTGAATTTATGTTTGTCAGATGGTGACAAGATATTGCTAATAGGTCAACACTGTGGAATGAGCTCACAAGCTTACTTTCTCTTATTGAACAGATAGCGGAGAAACTCAAAAAGAAGAAATGGAAAACCAGAGCCTGCAGAAAATCTCTTTTTCTGTGAATCCTCCTTTTCTAAGGGGTAAAGTGTAGCATTTCAAGAGGAGTTCTATATACAGAATCTCCTTTTGCACTAGCAGTCACTCCTATTGTTCATCCACTTTTTCAACAAAAATGCCCTGAACACTCCGCCAACACCAGGGGACATAAATGATGACAACATAGGAAGAATTTCTGTTTCTATCAAGTATTGCAGTTAAAGGAAGCAGATGTCAGACAAAATAAGTATAATAATAAATGTGCAGATGCAAAGAGAGGCACTTAATCAGAAAGAAATACAAATCCATGTATGTGTAAAATAAAGATGTTAACCCAGGTTGGAGAGATCTTGAGCAGAAATCTGAAGGGCAGGAAGAAAAGTCAGTAAGGTATGATGGGCAGCCTAAAATGGCAGGAGACAGAAGAAAGGATCCTAGATAATAGGAAGAGCACGTGTGAAGGCCTTGCACCTGGGACAAGACTCAACTGTGCAGAAGGAACCTGGGATAGCAAAGGTGAGGCTGGAGGAATAAGAAGAGCAAGACCATGCAGGGACACAGGAGTGTTTATCCCCAGGATACTAAGAGTTGTGCGTATATCTCTGGCTTTGACATTACATCCATTGATATTTCCAAATTTTATCAAACAGCCTCCTTCTTCAATGACTTTTTCTAATTCATCCTCATGTACCTTCCAATCCCAACCATACTGAAGAATAAAGCATGACAGAAAGCAATGAGTCCATTTAGGTAGATCTCAACTCAGACACAGGTTACATTCTGACACTGATTGATAACTGGTCTCTTGGATATTTAGAACATATTTTCACACAGAAACTGGTTATGGACAGTGCTGGGCCCAAAGGCCAGCAGAGCAAATGTAAAGTAAATCATCAGGTGAACAAAGCACCAAGTGACATATGAACCCTGAAAGGCACAACAGGAATTTGAGGTTTTTTTTTTTTTTTTTTCAAATTCCTGTGTATAGAGTTGGCACGGGAAAGTATTAAAATAAGTGCCACTGCTCTGTGCCCCTCTCCCACTGGATAGTGTCCCTTCCTGCAGAGTGCAGGTACTCATCACCAGACAAGGCTCTCGTCTTCCTACCCGGACCTGTCTTCTCTGGCTCAGGGTTCACCCTCATCATCTCACCACAGTCAAAATATCCATCTTTTCTTCTTGTTGATCCAGGCCAGACCTTAGGTGCAAAGTCACCCCAAAAAATAATTCTGATGAGGAAAGAATGACGGATCCACCCCCTCATGTTGCCAAAGTGTTGGGCATTTTGAAAGAAGATGTGTTGAAGGAAATTAATATGACTCTAAATGGCAGCATTTCAGAGAAATAAAGTAAAGGTTTTAAAATCACGTATCTTGTATTAGGAAAGATGTTTTGTTTTGTTTTTAAATCAACAGATGCCAGTCTCAGGAAAGAGCCCAGAGTGTTTCCAAATTGATCGTTACATCTCTCTCCTTCCTTCTCAGTTTGCCATCTCCCTTGTGTCTGGATTCAGAAAGCCATGGATTTCTGAGTGTTCCAAGTTTCCCTACAGAAACTGTCACAGCAGTGGATGGTGCTGTGACTGGAACGCAGTAAGAGTGTGAGGCAGACAGCTAGGTTGAATATCCTTGTGTATATGTAGGTCATTCATAATTCGGGTGTTTATAAGTCAGGATTGCCAGCCTGTTGAAATAAATTTGGAATAACTTCTTTGCTATAAATAACAAAGGCAACTAAGCTTCTATCACTACATGATTCTTCACTGTCAACACAAATTATGTAGAAAATGTAACTGGGTAAAAAATACTGAAATATACCAACCAAATAACTCAGACCCAGCATAAAAAATATTTACTAAATTTTTATGGAACACAAGGGGAAAAAAATCTCACAAATCTTACTGTGTGTTTGGAGGGATTAAATCAAAAGAGTTGACTCTCCAACTCTTTTGGAATGGAAGAATTGTCAGTCAGAGTTAGTCAGCACTCACATTTAGAGTTTGCTTAAGATAAATTTAAGTTTTTATGCATGTAGAGGACTGTAGACAGTTATAACAAGCGCAAAGAAAATGGGTTAATTTTCTAAGATTTCTTTCTTCTTGAGTTATTGTATTTTGTTCTGTTAAGATAAGAATACCTTTTTCTAGTAATTTAATATGACTTCTTAGCTTGAATTCCCCTGAGGGGAAAACAATAAATTAGTTTCCTACACATAGAAGGCAAATAGCAATGATGAATAGGAAAGAAAAAAAACCCAAGATTTTATTCATCTTTCAACCATTCAACATTTTTTAAACAACTAAACACCATGGAAAATCCCTGCAAAAACAGCATAATTTCTTAATGGATCTTAGAAACTTCAGGATATGAGTATAGAATTTCACTGAAATCTATATATTTACACTAACAGTAAAACAGAATGGAAACTCCCTAAGTTTTCTTTTTAACATACAGGTATAGGTACAGGTAATACAATAAAAAGTCATAAACATTTTGAATTAACAGCTCAGAAAGCATTTTGAAAACCAGTACATTGCCTATTTTGTAAAATTATTTTAGTAATGCCAATTCATCACTTGAAATACTTTTCCTACAGTGCATATAGATCCTATAGTAAGCAGCATACATTTCTACAGAATGATGAAAATAGATATTTTAGGGGAAAACTGCTATACAGGATAAAGGGGGAGGGATGGAGAGAGACAGAAAGGAGAAAGAGGAGAGGAGAGAGAGAAGGAAAAGAAGAGAGGAAAGCAGAGGAGAAGAAAGGGGAGGGGAGGGGAGGGGAGGGGCAGAGAAGAAAGAGGAGGAGAGAACTTGAGATTTGTTTTGGAAATGCCTCCAAAAGCTTGTTTTTAAACTTCTGTATCACTCTACAAGTGTGTCTCTTGTATGCATGCATAGATATGCGCATATACACACACTTTTACACAGACAGGACACTATGTATTTATCTAAAAGCTTGCCACTTCTTCAACAAACTCAATTATGTAGAATACACTTAAAAGTTAGATTTTTAAAAAAAAAAAATATTTCTGAGTCCAGGGATTTAGCTCAGTAGTTCTGGCATCTGCCTGGCAAGTGCAAGGTCCTGAGTTCCACCCCAATTCCACATACCACAATTCTGGTCGTGGTAACTCTCGCCTGTAATCCCAGCACTCAGGAGGCAGAGGAAGGAGGATTGCTGTGAGTTCAGGGACAGAATAGGAAATGAACAGCCTGAACTATAAAGGGAGATCCTACTTAAAAAAAAAAAAGTTTGTTTTGTTTTGTTTCTGAGACTAGGTCTCACTTTTGTACTTCAGGCTCCCCTGAGCTCAGCCTTGAACTCACAGCAAGATTACAGGTATGAGCCACCATGCCCAGCACTGTGGTATGTGGTACTGATTGCTGGTGGGCATGAGTCTCCGCACCCAGCATTGTTGTATGTGGTTAGTGGGGATCGAACCAGGGTCCTTACACTTGCAAGGTAAGGGCTGGAACCACTGAGCTAAATCCCCGGCCCAAAAAGAAGTTTTTGAAATCCAGTTTAAAAATAATGGTCCTTGTAGGGTGGCCACATATGGAATCATGTGGTAGCTTTTATTATTCCCTGATGCCTACACAGCACAGGAGACCAGTTAAATTAATATTTTAGAGGGTGGGGTAAGATCTCATCCTTAGTAAAGTTTGAGAACCCCTGGATCAGAACTACAGATTGATGTGGTTAAAACTCATATACTTTCTTCAAAGAAATGACCATTAACTCCTCCATCAGAGAACAGTTGTGTCTACTTTAAATGTAATTCTCAAAAGTTTGTTCATCTAGTTTCTGGCCTCACAGTTTGTAGGCTGAGAACTTTAAAAATATATAACATCATACTTAGGAAAAAACAAGAACCCAGGAATGCAAAGTACACTAGGGCCCCTTAGCATATTGAAAAACAGCCCTATAAAATGCTTACAAGACTGCATGAAGTAAATTTATAGTACAGTACTACTATAACTCATGTGTCTACTGACTTCAAATTATTTTTAAAACATTTGTTATCATCAGATCTGATAGAGCATATGCACAGCCTGGAAATATTTTCATCAACGTATCATTGCAAGTTGTAATATTTTAAACAGGAGGATTCTACTCCTCTGGACCACATCACTCTTGAACGACACCAGACAAACCACAACAAAGTGTCATGATCTACAGGAACTCTTCCCTGGGTGCTGTCTTCGCTGTCTGTGTGACCAGACAGACCACCACTGTCACAGCGATGATGGCTCCGAGTCGGTTAAATGTGCTGCACCCCGTCGATGCTGTGACCCTCCCTGGTGTCCAGGGAATCTACCCTCCAGGTGCTCATGGGAAATCTCTTCTTCATCCTCCTCTGTTCATCCTGTGCCCAGGGATACCAGGGTGCAAGAGAAGGTAAAGGTGTGTGCCAGCAGAGGCACGGGGCAGCTGAAGACGGAACACAGAGAATAAAACAGTAGCACTCAGCAAAGAAAAAGCTCCTGGGATGTGGAAGGAGTTGGAGGAGATAAAATGCCAAGGGCCAAAGGCGTGGGGTGCTATGCTGTCCGGTTAAGTAAATTTCTTTGTAAACAGTCACGACTAGGTTATCCTTGTCCCCAAAGATGGGACTAGTTTATTGAGTAGGGAGTAGTAAGTGTGTGAATGAAGAGGTAAAGTATAATCAGAAGGAACATGAATGAAAAACGGGTTGGAAAAATAAAGGTTGTTCCTCTTATTATAAAGTCTCCTAAAAATCCAGTAGTGCGTGGAGCAGAGGTTTGTGAAGTGCTAGCATGCACCTGCGACTGCATCCAACCTTCTTTCCACTGACGAGGCAGCCACCAGAGCTTCTATGGATTTGTAAGGCCACTCCTGCCAGTCACTCAGATAACTGAAGACAAGGGCTTGTCTTTCAAAATAAGAACATTTTGCAAAGCAGTGCCTTGTCTTTGGTGGGCGTGGGAAAAAGAAACTAACATTCTACAGCAGTGCTACTCAAACATTCATATGCATACAGAGCACTTGGAATCTTGTTAAACTGCAGATTCAAGTTCAGCAGTGGAGAAGCCTCTGATTCTGCATTTCATACATGCACCAGGGGCTGGGGGTCGGGGCAGTTTGCCAGTCCAAAGGTCACACTGTGTATCTTTTTGTTTGAATTCAAATCTTTATTGGCACATTACATATACATATCATGATTGCATTCAACATTGAAAATTTGTACCAGTATATGACACAACTTAATTCTCTTTTTTTTTCCCCACTCCCTTACCCACCCTGCCACCCCACCCCCATATACATAAGCTTTGTTTCCTTTTTTTCATTACCATCACGTTATTTTCCCCTCCTTACTTCCCCCTACAATTTCAGAGGGTGCTCCCGTCTGGCAAATACAGTCAGAGAGCATATTGGGTATATGTGCAAGCCTGCTAAAGAGGAGGGTGTGAGTAGCTTCCCTTTACTCCACGCAGTGAACACTGCTGATCTCTGCTAGACAAGAACGGCAGCCAGACTGTGGGGTCCAACTCCGAGAAGGCAATGCCACTGCCCTGTCTATGACTAGTTATCATTTCGGGATGAATGACGCTTCTTTCTGCTTAGTGTCACAGCCTCTCTCCTTTTCATCTCCCCATTTTGTAGATCACATTTTTTTGCCTCCTTCCTTGGCTGTGTCATCATAAGAGAACAGTTTCACCCTTGAAGTTGGACTGTCTTGGTGTGTGTAAATCCCACTGATTACCATACAATAGCTATGAGACCATGATGAAGTTATTCAACCTCTCATCCTCTCCCCTGCCTCTCTAGAAAGAGGGAACCCAGTAAGAATTGTTAGGCATATCAAGTCAAGCTGGCTGCTTAGAAATATTTGACATTCCACCTGCCAGCAGTTGCTTAGCTCAGTGGATGAGTGTTTATGTTTATTCCTAGTGAGTGCTTCCTTTGAACAAAGAGGTATCGGAATTCCTAATTTAAACTTTAAAACAATTGTAGCTATTCTTGTCTTCTTTTCCTATCCCATTCCTATTCCTAGAAGCCCAGTTTTTCTAAAACAGGTACACTCACTATCCTATTATTGCATACCTTCCTCTCCTCTGCTCTCGTCTCTTCGCCTCCATTCCTCCACACTTCCCTCCTCTCCCCTCCCCTGTCCTCTCCTCTTCCAGTCCCTTCCCTCCCTCCCTTTTCCTTCCTTGTCCTTCTGAGAAACCCTAAACTGAAGCTTTCTAGGTGTGTTTTGAAATAAAATAAGTGGCTGTTCCACCTGGACATTCCTATTACACCACACTGGCCGCCTACTGGAAGATGAAGATATGCTGGAAAGCAAGTTTTACTAGTATACTAGCCTCTCATTTTCAAACTCTATATATACTGTGCTTTTTCTACATCTATGTCTTTAATAGTTTGGGACCAGAAATGACATTACATAACTGAAACTGGGGGAAATGAAACCACAGATTAGGGAGACTACTGTAAAAATTCTTATTTCCCAACCAAACAGATTAATTCATAACTTATACTCTGCCCTGTAAATAATATTTCTGCAGCAGTTAACAGCAAACATTATTCGTTAACTAATATGGAGAAAAAGTTCAACCATTCCAGAAAATTTTCAAGATATAGGACAAATGAGATGTACTACAGAAAAATAAGCTAACTTTTCATGTCTCAGCTCAATGGTAAGAATAATACAAATACTAAAATCTAACAATTATTGAGCACTTACTAAGTATCTTATACAATAGGTGACATTGGTCTTAGGTCAAATAATCCTTACAAAAGCTTTGGGAACTCAAGTTAAACTTGGTATCATAGGAAAATTAAAGAAAATAATCCATTTCTTTTGTATTTAAAAATAGTCATTTATTACAAATTTTCAAAGACTGTTGCAATAGCAATAGAAGTAACATATTTATTAACAGATAACTGTCGGCTCCACTGAGGTCAGACACCTTAATAAGTGTTTTTCTGAATGCTGTTCTTTAATCTTGCCATATCTCCACTGCACAGATAAGGAAATCAGCAGAGGCTGCTACACAGATAAGGACTTTGGAGCTCTTTGTGGATTTGAACTCAGATCTGGCTCCAGGCTAAATGCCTAATCACTCTGAAACTACCTATCCATTTAGTCTCATTAGATTAGATAGTATCAACCAATGCACATCCTTAACCACAGCAATCTCTTCCAGGGTTTTAACAGTCCCTTTTCTCTGCTGCCTGCAGCAATCCTCTCTAAATCAGATCCATTTTACTCAAGTGAGAGGGAACAGCCCATAATCTTGGACTGGTGCAAGAGTGCTCAAGGAAAGAGAAAGTCCCAGGGAAAGAGAAAGGCGAGGTGCAAAAACATCTACATCAGAAATACACAGAGAAATGACAAATATTTAGCATTTATGGAGAAAGAAGTTTCACCAGAATAGGAAGATGGCAGTCAAGAATAGCCACATTCCAAAACATGGGGGGAATTTTTCTGAATATACCTCCAAAACACAAAGAGAAAATCATATTTTAAAGGATTTCGTGTCCAAGGAGGAAACAGAGGGAAGTCTTGTTCTGGCTAGAACATGGAGCCCCTTCCTGCTTTGGAGGCCCAGGAGGAGTCATCTATGAAATGACAAGCTTGGCCATGCCTGAGACACAAAGGAGGCCAAAGCGAACATTTTCCAGCACCATACAAACATTTCCGAGTCCGCACCAGTAGACTGTGATTCTACTAAGAGAAAGGGAGGCGCCTGCTTCTCCTGGGCCAAGGTGTACTCTGGGACACTGGGAAACTCACACGACCCAGGAAGGCCAACGCTGTCCAGCTAAGGGGACAGAGCCCAGCTCACAGCTCCACGGAGCTCTTCTCTCACTGTTCTGTACAAAAGAAAGGAAACTCTCCCCTCCTGGGACAGTAGGAATACAGAAATGCAAATTAGGCAGGCTCATGAAACACTAGGTTGGGGAAAGGCCACTCACACACTGACCCCGATGCCACAGTGAAGCCAGGGCCCATCCACTGAGCAGTGAGTATTGGCTGGCCAGGGTTTTCAGAGATGAAGTCAGAGACACAAAAACCTGAAATCTACTTGAGGAAAAAGGAGAACATAAAGTAATAGGTTATACCTTGCCCTGCCCTTGGTACTCTCCTGGGGCTGACAGTGAGTGACTCCAACAATAAGCTGACTAGGAAGCTCCACTGCCCTCTCCTCCCCCCACAAGTCCCTTCTTTCCAAGGCCTGAACACTTCCCATGAACTGCCAGCTGGAAGGGATCCTCCCCCTCACTCAGACCTCAGGATGCCAATCGCAGGCCTGCTGACTTCTGAGTTGGCCTGTGGCCTAGAATTCCTTGTTGCTGGCCCCACCTTGTAGCCTGGGCATGCTGAAATGCCAGGCCTGAACTTGCTACATCCTTTGGACACTCTCTCTAGGACCACCCAGCTGCCTACAAAGAGGCCAACTTCTACATCCAGGTTAATGCTCCAGTACCACATTCCTCGTAAGTTGGGCAGTGTTTCTGCTCTGTCCCAACCTCCTCTTGCTGCAAGGGCTCTGTGTTCCAGGGTTCTAGCAAGTTTCCTAGGGCTTAGAGTTTCCTGCTTCCTGGTGTGCAAATATGAGGAAAGGCCCAAGTTACAACCATTGAAACCCAAGTACCTCTATGAGAAAATGACCTCCGTGTTGGATAACAAGTGGGGTTTGAGGAGCACACCCACTCTCTTGGTGCCTTATTTGTACCCCCAAAATTATTTCTTCCAGAAAAATCTCCAAAGCAACCCTCCATAAATCAGTAATCTCAATAATATCTGGGTAACAGGTGTCCTCCTGGGCAACAGAGGCAACTGGAGGAAAGAGCAAGCACCATTAGCCAATCTGATCTGGGCAGGAGCAGCACAGTGCAGCTTCAGAGCTGGATACCGGCCTTCTCTCATCAGCAGACCCAAGTACGATCAAGTTAAAAAAAAAAAAAAAGGTAATTTTGCCAGGCGTGATAGGCATGTCTGTAATCCCAACTACTCTAGAGACCAAAGCAGGATAGCAAGTTTCAGGCCAACTCAGGCAGGTTAGCCAGATCTTGCCTTAAAAAAAAAAATGAATGAATAATAATTCGTTTAAAGGTTGGAGTTATGTCTCAGGATAGAGATATACTTCCTTGAAATAGGGGTATGTGCATGTGTGGGTGAGAGTGTGTGCACATGCACATGTAGTTCAAGCATAGCTCAAGTATAGTAGTGTAGTTCACGTATAGCTCTTGCCTAGTATGTACCAAGTCCTGGGTTTCCAGCCCCAGCACTGGAAAAAAAAAACAAAAACAAAAATATCCACATATACATAGGTAATTTTAAAGCACCATCATGCTATGCAAAGATGATCTCCACTAGAGAAACGACAAAATGCTCAAGGTATGAAATGTGAGTATCTTGAATGAAAACAAAAATTATGAAAGTTAGCCTCCGTGATCATTACCTCTGTCAGCAAGGCAGTAAACAGCCATTCTTCTACACTGGCTTATTTTTTTTATTTTAAACAAACAGACAGAAACATGAGTGCTTTGGAACAATGCTTAGGTTATCTGTACATGGGATGATGGTCTCAGTTTCTTCCAAAAATTTGCAATGAGTCCACAGCAAATTCCCAAGTGGTCAGAGTGATCACACAACTCTGCGTCACAGTCTCTCATCTTTCTGAGTCCCCTACTCCCTCGGACACACACTGTGAGTCAGATCTGGAACAGAAGTCCTATGTTGGTCATGCTCTGTAACATCGTCATAAAGTGACTCAGCTCTTCCTTGATACTCAAAGCAGTGGCGGTGATGGGGACTAGCTAATTCAAAGAGCAGTGTGGAAAGGAGCGAGATGACAGGTAAAGCCTCTTGGGATAATGTGGTAGGTTGTAAAATGTCCCTTCCCTTGAGAGGACCATCCAGTTTAGGGGTAGGGGCATATTCTCAGTACAAACAGTAAGAACTGATGTTACAGTAGATTTCCATGGCCTATTGATATGCAACCATTCCTACTTCAGTCTGAGCTCCTTAACTATGGTAAATGGTCTTGTGTATCATGTACAGCCTCAGGGCCTGGCACTAGCAGGTAGTCCACATGTATTAAATGAGTGGCAGACTGAAATAAAAAATCTATTTAGATTTATCTGAGATTATTTAAGGTAGTAATTTACTACAGAAAAATTTAACAAAGCATTTGGTCATAGGTATTTTAGAAGTTTGCTAAACCCTCATTTCCACATGGAGAAAGCTGTTACATATGGGACAAGTGATTGGTTAGTGGACTTCAGTGATTGAAAGAAAAGCAGAGAACACTTCACATTATTCTAATTTTTGGTCAAAAGTGAAATGATGAAATACGACCTTCACTCATCTGGTTAAACCTACACAGCTCATCATACTACCCCTATATGTGTTAAAGGTAATAATACATTTTTAGGTGAAAATGAGCTGGCTAAAGAATTATACTTTAAGTGAGTGAAGTATAAGCTCACTCTCTCTCCCCACTCTCCCTTTCTCTCTCTCTCTCTGTCTCTCTCTCTCTGTCTCTCTGTCTCTCTCTCCTTCTCCCCCTTCTCCCTGTCTCGCTTCACATGGGTCTACTTAAGCAATGTATGGGTCACTTAGAAAAGGAGCAGTTAAAAACAATCATTTAGTTTTAATGAAGAACAGGGCTGGGGATTTAGCTCAGTGGCACCACACCTGCCTCACAAGTGTAAGGTCCTGAGTTTGATCCCCAGTACCGCCCTCCCCCCCCAAATTTTTTAAAATAATAATAATAATAATTAGAACATTTAATGAAGACCATCAGAATATTTAGCTCCTCTATTCATTAAAAAGTGTGGGCCAGGGATTTAGCTCAGTGGTTCTGGCACTTGTCTTGCAAACTCAAGGTTCCATTCCCCTAGTAACCACATACAACAATACTGGGTGTGGAGACTCACACCCAGCAGCAACCAGTACCACATACCACGGTGCCGGGAGTGGTGGCTCATGCCTATAATCCCAGCACTCAGGAGGCAGAGGCAGGAGGATTGCTGTGATGTGAGTTCGAGGCTGAGCTCAGGGCCAGCCTGAACCACAAAGCAAGACCCTGTCTCCAAAAAAAAAAAAAAAAAAAAAAGTGTATCCTAATGTCCTTATAGTAGACTGTGGTTTACTGTTTGGGAAGTCATAATGTGTGGTGAAAAATAGACACAAGCAGTCAGGAATATTTTGTTCCTGTTCACTTGCAACAAATGGAAATTGGCATAACAAGTAAATATTCTATTTAACTGCTTCAGAGAGGCTACATAAAGAATAATTATAATTTCCTGGCTTCTTTTACTATTAATAAGATGACAGAAGAACATCGATATCATTTCCAAAGATGTAGTTGAAAAGAGGAATTCAATTATAAGGCAGTAACTACAATGGTAAGAATAATATTAATGAGACTTAAATCATTCAGTCCTTAAGGTAAGTCAGGGTCTAACCTAAAACTATAAAACAAGATACAAATATCACAGGAAGATGGCAAAGTCTGTGTTGAGTTGGGCAAGGATGGAGCAGAGCAGAGTCGTGTGCGTTCTTATGCAAATGTTAACTCCGTCACAGGGAGAGCACCAGGGAAGGAAGCAGAAGATTTAGTCCCAGACTCACCTCCAATTTATGCCTTCAAGATCGGATTGTAGAAAAGTAAATACCAGCATTTCTACAAATTACAGCTTTTTTACAGAGTTGAGATAGCAGGTGGTCTCTCAGGAAAACTAGAGTTGTGAAATTTAGTTTGAATATCTGGGTCTTCTGATTATGGGACTGTTTGTGATGTACAGACCTGTCAATCAACATATTCCCCAAATCTACCTCCAAAGTTTAAAGTCCACCTTGGTGGAATGTCCGCTTCCTCTGATTTCTCTTCATGGAGAGGCAGGGAGATAATATCTTCAAGGACACAGGCAATGCAACATAAAGCCAAAACTGAGGGTGAAGTAGCAGGCCCCCAAGTCTCATAATATCAGTGAGGCAAGGTGCTAACCACACCTATCAGTCGTGCCTCTGTAAACCAACTACACCTCCACATAGGACAGCTGAGTGCTCGCAGGGTCTGCAGAGACAAGCTGCGAGGGCTCTCAGGCCTCAGTGGGCAGCTGCACAGAGGAATAAGCATTCACACCCTTTCACTACTACACCCAGCCTGATGAGAACAGCAGCTTGTGCAGCTTCATGCTCAGGAAGCAGTTTCTCAGGAGCAGAGGAAGGAAAGCAACCAAAGGATGATATTTAGAATGTAGCAAACCAAACTGGATTGAGAATGAAGAGCTCAGCACCACCCCACCCCTAGTTTTACTCTGAGAAACTAGCAAGGGCGGGGGTCTGCACCCTGAGCTCGCCGGACAGAACAACCTGCAGGTGTGTTCTACTGCCTGATGCCTACAGGGCAGGTGGCGTTGAACCCTCGAGGGGAGTGAGAGTTCACACAGACTCAAAAGCTTAGGGCTACCTGGTACGTTGGCTGTCTCTCTTGTTCTTGTAGGACTGAGAAAGTTCCCCGGGCAGGAGTGTGCTAGCGTGCGCCCCCTCTTGCCACCCCACCCAACCTCCTCACATCTAAACAGGGTCACACACAGGGAAGTGAATGCTCACACTTCTTTGCATTTTAATGAGCTACTTCCCTTTTTAATTTCAATTTACTCCGTTATAGCAATTCATAATAGATTGATGATTAAATACCTACAATAAACTGTGCTTCACAATGTTTTGCCCATTTGGACACAATGGAAGTTCCCTTTGGAAAGATTGTATGGGTAATGCTAATAAATTTCTAGGGACAGCTTTCTATGGATCAAGGCAAAGAACAAGGAGGGAAGAGGGATCCAAATGAACTGCTTCCATTGCAGAATTAAAGGAGCATTCCCTGTATCCTCCGGGTATTCAGCTAATGTTATAAATGGCTGTCAACTTTTAGAGGTCAGAATTTGGTGACCCCACAACCATGCATTCTTATAGCATTTTTTTTGGCTTAACTTGATAGATTGATTCTGAAAACATACACTAATTTTTAAAATATAAAACAGACCCACTTGTTTCAGGGCCTGCACAAACAGAGGGAGAGGAGAGTGGAAATAGCATAAACAATGTTGTTTATACCCAAGGCCTGAGAAAACTGCTGCACTTTCCTACAGAATTGCAGGAAGTGTCAGAGCCACCCCTACCCATTAAGGTGGAATTGGAACCATACTTCCCACAGGAATGGATACCATCTTTCAGGTAAACTGTGATTCAAGGATCTCAAAGCATGAACACAATTAATAAAGATGAGTCCCCCTCTAACCTGCAGTCAGAAGGGCAGAAAATTCCATCCACAAACAAGGCTGAAAAGTTAAAATTAACTGAAGCCGAACACTGTACGATGGCCGATGTGAGAAGCACTGAACACTCCCATTGTTCTGCTTGGACCTCAAGTGTGGGCATAAAGATGGTTCCTACAGCTGTGTACCTTATAGGGAAGAGTGGCTGGTCTTCTGCCTCGGAGGCCCTCAAGTTTTGTAACTGTGTTGGACAAGACCTGCTTTATTCTATTCTTTCATCAGTTGCCTTCCTTAATACATTTTTCCCTTTTTTTTCTTGTGCAACAAAAATATATTTAAAACCAAGCAACAGGAAGCATTTACTTGGGAAGTTGAGGTTTAAGCACTCAGTGGCACACAATGAACGGGAGAGATAAAGATGCAACGCAAATGGTAGGGAGCAGACCTTTGCTAGTTTCCTGCCAAAGTTGACTTACGAGCATGTGTCAAGCCACGATATGGACTAACAGTGCTATTTTGCTTTTATTTACTCCAATTTATTTGTTCCTGTAAGAACCTCTATGAAAACAAAGTGTGGGGACAAACAATGGGAAGGCTACCATCTCCTCTTTGCCAAGGCTTCTACTTTACACATTATCAAATGTTTTCATCAGGAGAACTCAGTCCATTCACTGAATTCTGTGAATCACAACCCGGATCATATGGCACGGGGTGGGGGGTAGAGGGGAGTTGCCATGCCTATCACTGAAGGAAAGACAGAAAGACAGGAAGAGAGAAAGAGAGAGAGAGACAGAGACACAGAGAAAGAGAGAGACAGAGAGAGAGGAAGAAAGAAAGAAAGAATGAAAGGAGGGAGGTGTTTTCCTGTCACTCATCTTTTCTCTTTTATACTTTACAAATTTATGGCATTTTATAACACTTCAAAATGGCCATCATAACCCCAAACACTCAAGCTAACTAAAAATCTTTTTTAAAAAAATAAGCTGCTTCTAAATCCATAACATAACTTTATCACCGTTCCCTCTTTTGGCCCCCTTTCCTAAACAGGTATCCATGTCAAAGGAGAGCTCTTGAGTTGGGGGTTTGTTTGACCTAGGTCACACAAAGGTCAAGCTTTTCACCAGTTGTTAACACAAAGCTTCCAGCCAACCCACCCTCCAAATCCAGCTACACAGTCTGTTTCCATCTGCAAATGCGCTATGCACATTGGATTTTTCTCAGTTTTGCAGGAACTAACAATCCCTTCACTGTGAAGTGGTCTCAGTGACAAATAAATAGGTCAAACACTCTTCGGTGAAACTGTAGACACTGAATTTGCCAAATATGGAAATGTAATGGATTTTGACTTTTTCATTTTTTAAAAAGGCTTTTTAAAGTATTATTTCGAAACCAGTTGAACAGATTGCTTTATTCTTTTATCGAACTTCAAGGGCTGCTGTCTTTTAAACAGTTTGATGCAAACCAAACTGTATTCCTGCCTCTCTCAAAGAGATCAATATTTATTCAGATTGATTTTTAAGATTTACATGTGAAAAATAGATAAAATTGGATCAAATATAAACCAAAACTAATTCTGTCAACTCCCATGAAAGTCAATAAAGCCAAAATAAATTTAGCAGATTTCATCTACCTGCATTTGAGAATTGTTTTACTTCATTATTTCTTATAAACTTACTGAGCAGAAATTTGCTTAACTCTTACCCAAGCTTCCCTCACTGAAACAATAAGACCCTCCATGGAATATTTTGCACTTGAATATTATCACCAGGATAGCATATGGCAAACTAGAAGGAGGCAGTTTATCTTCATCCTCTTTGTAAGCTAAAATTAGCACAATGCTTTTGCAGCACTCTATACTTGACTTGGACCACAGTGATATTCTCTACAATGCTACGCTTGTTCCATATCCTGCAAGCTTCCAATATTTAAGCAAATTGGTTGAAGTCTTATATTAACAATTGTGGATGTATTTTATTGCAATGTAACCCCAAAGTAATGCTAACAATAAACACAGACCTACTCTAGGAAGAATCACCCTGAAAAGCCTTCTTTTGCCTTCTAAACTATCTTAGTGTTTCAACTACAAAGTAGTTCAAATGTTTACAGAGGCTAATTGTACCAAGTGGGATATTAATAAGGTTCTGAAAGTAAGACATAATTATCTTCTTAAACAACGAAGGCTTGTTTTTAATGATTGTTTATCACATGCAGTTTTTCTTAGTAATATGTCCTTGATACTAAAAATGTATTTTTACTGAGAATTAAGCATGCACTTTCCGAGGACTGAGTGAAGGTGATCTGCCAATGGCAAGAGCTTGCTCTTTAAACAGGAAAGCAGCTACTGGCTGGCTCTTTGAAAGGATTACAACACAAACAATGATTTTTAAAACAATGGAAGAGGTTCAAATAATACATCCCTTTCAGTTGGGCTGTAGCAGTGTAATCTTCTCATCAAATAGTTAAAGATGAAAATACCTCAGGAAGAATTAACTTTGGAAACACAAGATTGACGAGTAAGCCAGAGAAGTATATTTACATTTGGAAGACAGAGCACCTCCATCCTCATTACCCCTACTTCCACTTTGAACATTCTTTATTAAGACAGATGTTATATTAACAAGAGTCTGCTGCCATTTTCACTAACCAGCATCAGACTCAAGTTTCTATTACTCCTGTGTGATATTACAAATATATTCAGCCTATTACTAGTAGATTAGTTCTAAAATGAAAAACAAATACCGAATTTATTAAACAAATTTTTTAAATGATCATTTCTTGAAGAGAGAAAAATGGAAAGATAAGTCTCAAAAACTCATCGCATAGTTAATCTAATCATTTTATTCTCAGAAGTATACATTTTGCCAAAGGAGAAAAACACAAAACTCCCACAAGCCACATAAGGTGACTTTATACATGCTCTAGCCAATAAGACCTTGAAAACACGATGTAATGTATTAATCTTTCTATCCTAATCACTCCCAACCTATACTTCTCCTCCTGAATGAACTATACTGGGGGAAAATTAGAATATAAATACTAGAATAAGCAAATCACTTGAAAGTTTCTACAATAACCACACAAAGAAATTTATATTCCATACCTAGTCAAAAGACTGGTCATCCATTTGAATTTTTTCAGCTATTTTTGTGTGCAAAAGAAATCAGCCTTGTAATACTAGCTTGTACTCAGATATTCAGACACCTCACATATTAGAGATGACTTATATTTTTTGATTGCTATTATGAACACTAAGTCCTAGATTCAGAATTTCTCTTCATTGACCATGAAACTATTTGAAATTTATTGACCTTCTACAAACTTCAATCTACACATGAAGTGTTTATTCTAAGTTATTTATTCTCCCTACATTTAGAAGTAGTTTCAACTTGGTGTTTAGACTTTCAGTATTTCAAAAGTAAAAGAAAATAGTTCCATTACCTAGACCAACTTATATTATTTGCAGAAGAAATTTCATCTCAGCAAATTTCTGTGATCTGTCCAACCTAGAAAACAAGCAGCTTGAACTCCAAGGATAGGAGTCTTCAAAGTCAACCATGCAGCCACTTAGAAAGACATTTAAAACTTTACAGAATGACATGCACATAAACAAAATTTCAAGACAGAAATTGACCAGGGTGAGCTAGTCCTCACCAAGAGTCAAGGACAACTATTTCTTGGGGGGTTTTTTGTTTTGTTTTGCTTTCTAATGTCTCAGAATTTATCTCAAAGGTGCTATAATAAATGGCTCAGAGCTCTGCTGGGGAATATAGGTATCACTGAAATAACTTTCCTTTCAGATTCTTATTTTATTTTTTTGGCTGAAGAGCAATAGACGCTAGTAGATACACATCTGTGTATTTACTCATATATGCAGACAAAGCAAATATAGCAAATCATTAACCATGATTAAAACAGAATGGTGAGTCATGGGTATTGCTTGTATTATTCTATTTTTCTATATGCATAAAATATTCATCATAAGAAATTAAGAAAATTCCAACAAATAATATATGGGAACAGATCTAAATGAAATACTCTGTGAATCTTGACCTGTACTTTTAGTTTTCCTTGTAATGTGGTAGGTCAGGTGTGAAGAAGATCCCTGGACATTCTAATTGTATGATAACTAACAGAACAATCACTGTACAATAAATTTCTCTCTTTAAAAGAGAGTGAGCTCATGTTTGTTTGTTAAGAAATCAAATATACCTGCTTGGAATGGGATGCATTTTCAGCTAAAACCAAAATATCAGGCACTAATGTACCTAAAAGAATAGTAAAGCTCACTTACTATATACAAAAGAAAACTTCCTTAGAGATCTAATTTTGTATCACTATAACCTTCCATAATCAAATTACCCTATTCACTCTTAATCGGGATGAGATATTTGGAGCTTTATTTTATCAAATGAGGTTGCTGTAAATTTAGTCATACACACACACATACGTGGTTTTTTTATACATATCTGTTAATGTTTATCTGTAATACTGATTTCCTGTCTCTTAAAATTTGCCACTAAGCATTGCATCTTGAAATTCAAAGGTTCAACACTATCCAACACCTTCATCAAAGACCAAAGATTAATGTGACAAAATTAAATTGGGGTGCAACTCCATCACTGAGCAAATTCATCTCCCATTCTAACCTGGCTCCTGTGGAGAGATTCCACCCAGGACTCCTGAGGACTCTCAACTATAACCCAATCTGATAGTCACAAAGGGGTAAGACATTAGATATGTCACCTGGTCTGACACAACAAACTTTACTTCCCACACTTTAATAAGTTGTGTAGAAGGAACTACCTGAAAGGAATCTAATGGATCAAAGCCTTGTGATAAGAACTTCCCATGTCTATATCTTTTCTTAATCAGTCTCTTCCTCATCATCACATTCCAGGTAAAAGTGATGCACAGGGAAGGAACCTGAGCATGAGAGACACTGGCAAGGGAAGAAGTCTCATAGGACTGCCACTCTCAGTGCTCACACACAGACTAGAATGTTCTCTATCCTACACACGTGGACATCAGACAAGCTTCATGTGAAATGAAGACACATATAGGAGTAGCACCAGACTCAGTTTCTTGTTAGGTTATCATTCATACTCAGAAATAAGCACCTGTCCTAACCACAATTCTGTCAACAGAGAAAAAGAAGCCAACAGCTGGTGAGGATGACTACGATGATGATGACAGTAGCAACTAACACACACAGTGTTTATCACGTGCCGGGCCCTGCTCTAAATCCCAGACAGTAACATTTCCAATGCTCTCAACAACACTGTAAGTAGATACTAATATCACCTCCATTTTACAAATGAGTTTAGGCTGTTCCTCTCTGCCGGAGGGACTGTATGAATTGAGTGAATGAATGAAGAAATGAATAAATGAAATATAACGTTAAGCAACGCCTGGCCATTTCCCTCTAAAGATCCTTTCTAATTCTGTTTTCTGCTCTGTCTCTCCCTCTCTCTCTCTCTTTCTCTCTTTCACTCTCTCTCTCTCTCTCTCTCTCTCTCTCTCTTTCTAATGAGAAAGAGAATTGTTGGACACATTTCAAAAAACTAGACCAGATGGATCACAGTCTCTAGATTATTTTCTTAACCTGTACAAAAGTAAGGTGTTGGAGTTGGGAAGGCGAACCCTTCTAGTCCTTTGTTCTCCCACTTACACCCTATTTAATTCTCATATGTGAAATAGTCATGAATATCTGCCTCTACAACTATCAGAATAGTTGTTTGTTTAAATATTTCCTATCACTTAGTATTGCATCTAGCACGCATAGTAGGTAGACTCTAAATGTATGCTGAGTAACAGAAAATCAGAAAAAAGGAGCCACATGTTTTGCGATTCTCTAATTCCAAATTCCTAAGACTTTCCCTAAAAGGCCTCAAGCATTACTGCCAATCTCAGTAGGAAGAAGAAAGCCAACCATAAGTAAATTTCATTTATTTCTTTAGGTTGTAGTTGGAAAAGTTACACCTAACTATATATCAAAAAAAATAATAATAATGTCAAGCTAGTAGAGGAGCAAAACTGAAGGAAACAAAGACAAGCTCGATGAACAAGGCTTATGAATCAAGCCAATGACTTCCAATGCTTGTATCTACTCTCTTTTTCTTCTTGCCCCCACCATCACAGGTCACAGACAGAAACGGCAGCATCATTGCCGTCACTTTGCTCTTTTGCAATAGGAACTGGATTAGCTCTAGCTGGCTAAAGCTCAACACTGATAAGTCCAGACCGATGCTGATAGGTGGTGGGAAGGAATTTGAGGAAGTGACAAGAAATGCCACATCATCCACCATAAAGAAAGCTTTCCCACAAAGTGGCCTGGGAGGTGGCTGCATAGCAACTGGCGATCCGAAAAATGCAGATAAACACAGAAGTCTTACAGAGTTAGGATAGAGAGCCAGCCACAAACAATTCATGTCCTTGCCACATCCTTGAGCAAGCAGCTGCTAGAAAAAAATGTAAGACCCTCCACTAACACACACACACACACACACACACACACACACACACACACACACACACACACTTCTCCCTCATTCAGCTGAGAGGATGCTAAGCTGAGATCCTAAGCACCCTCCTGCAGACCCATTTCTGCTCATTTCCAAAGTATCAACCGTAGAATCACCAGCAACATTGAGGAGGTGTGTGCATGAGCATGTATGAGTCCGTGCTTCATTTCTAGGCTGCAGGAAAAATATTGCCACATCAGAAATAAACTTTTCCTAATTTCATTCTTCAGGTAATGGACATCATAATAATCTGCAATGGCATCTGTCTTTGCTAAGATTTCCACTATTCTTCACAAAAGTTGCATAGAAAAGTGGAAATTGGCAAGCAGTTATTCTCTGAAGAAATTTACAAGTAAAGAATTAGGTCTTAGGAAAATAAAATGAAGGCAGCACAATCCTTCTGTTGTTAGTTTTTAAGAACAGCAAAGAAGTTCAATTTCCTGGTTATATATAGTGTAACTTTCATTAGTTGTACTTTAAAATTGTACCCAAAGAACCCATCCTAGTGAAAATATATCCAAACCTTGTCTGAGATATTGTCAAAAGTTTATTTAGAAATAAACTACAAGGTCAAATACTTTACTAAAAATTGTACTGTATTTTATACTTTTAAATAATATGAGTGATTACCTAACAGAGTACATGGGACTCAATGTTAGCTTGGATGCCGAGTGAATAAATCCCATCACATCTGTGTTCGAACTTCCTTGCAAGAAACTGTCTCAGATGCTGCCTATCCCAAATTCTCCCAAACTTCTATCCAGAGAGAAATGCAAGTTACTCATATTCCAGAGGTTTCAGGTGGGCCATGGCTGTTGGCCAGTCATATTTTCATGCAAGGTAGCCAGGGAATTATTTCAGTACAGTTTATTTTTTGCTCAGAACTTTCTGAAAACACACTGCACAGGAAATGATTAGAATTACATTTACTTACACATATTAGCATTAAATTATTAGTTGTATTAGTGACTTCCATTTATATTAAACTTGCAAATTATGTAGGTCCTTATTTTCATTCTATGAGCATCTTAATTCTTTCCCTGCATGCATATCTAATCATTTGCTTACCTCTTATCACTCCAGGAACCTAGAGTTCCTAATTCCACGGATTTCTACAGAGCAAAAATCTAGGCCACCATTTATGCACAGAAATCAATTCATCCATCCCTACACTATGCATCAAAATAACATTTCAAGAACAAAAGTTGAAGGCAGTGGCATTGAGCCAAACACCTCTTCTCAGAGGGAGGATAGAGTGGGAGTTTTAAGAGCAAATAGGGCAGGTTGCTGAGGCTTAATGCCTTATCAAGAAATGGCTGGGGTACTTAGTGGCCTAGAGTGTCTTAATTCAAGTCAAGAATTTAAGACACTGTGCCCAGAGAAAAGCACACATCGCTCATCATCCCTCCACCCCGCACTTTTGGAGTGTTCCCCGTAAATATTCACTGGGTCAATTTTCTCTCTCTGCTCCTAATGAGATCACACTAGCCAATTATATTTTTATGCTTTAATTAAAAACAGAAAGAGCTCCATAAGTCTATGGCATTTTTTTATAAGATCTTCATTTCTGAAACACAATATTATATTAACATGATAGTTTCAAAAGAAACCATCTTACTAAGTATCATAAATCATAAAAACATCATGGTCTTTTTCCAGGAGTGTATTCAATCTACCAACTTCACTATTCACAAACTATAACTATGCAAATTTACATTAAAGCCATAAAAAGCTTTTTCCCCATCCTTTTCCCCACAGTCCAAATAAAGGTGAATTAAGAATATCTGGCAAAGGGTATATATGTTTATGGCCATTTCCCACAGTAAATAGGGTATTTTCCTCTGGGAATAAAACTACTGTTTATAACCCTTATCAGCTCAACAGCAATAGAGCCATCAAGTCCAATCTGTAGTAGAAAAAAGTCAAGGTCAACAAGTACTTGCATTTTTGTTTATCTTTAGCTGCAATTGCTACTGACATTCAATTGGGTCATAAACATGAAGTCTATCAAATGTTCCCAATGAACAGATGATCCAAAAGCTATCTTAGTACAAGGCCATTGCTGGGTAATGAAACAAACCTGTTATAACAATTATGATTTGAGTAAATTCATTTATAGAGGCAAACACCAGTGGACTCTAAATGAACATTGCCATATCATTCCCACCACTGGGATACCGACCGAGGATGTACAAGAGGACTCTTGCTAGAATTACCCACCAACAATAACAGGTATCCTGATGAGCACAGTACTATCCAGAAAAAAAAGGCTTTTTCCTCTTATCTTTTCTATTTAAAGGCAATTTTGTCTAACTCGATACAGCCATGTCCCTTACTATGGCAGCCAGGTATCCTGAGCCCACTTGTCTCTCTCTGCCTGAAAAACCAATTCTACGGTTATGTGGGTGTGTGTCTATTTGGAATTGTTGCATTATTCCTCTAAGCCAGCATGGTTGCTACATTAGAAAACACTTCCTTCTAACTTGAAAAGTGCTAGAGTTTGTTCAGTATGTTTAATTCTATAGAGTCAGATAGATATTTGGAATAAAGACCACATCATTCTCTCCAATCCATCATGAAACTCACTGATACCAACAGAAGTGATGCATCTGGGTCCAGGCAGCACATGGGCCCATGCCACATTCGACTTACAGACTATAAATAGAATCTGTTCCAGTGGCAAAGTAAGACACATTCAACTTACTACCTCCATCTGAAAAATGAAAATTTACTCTGAGGGCTGCAGCTCATCTCAAAGATGATCACCCTGACCCACAGAATGCAAACGCATCACCTCCACTTCAGGTATGGAAAATGAGCCTCAGACATATTCCTGGAGCCTACAAGTAATGTTGGCACCTCTGGGAGTGCGGCTTTCATTAACATTTCATCATTTAGCAAAGAAAGTAATGTTTTCCAAAGCTTACTCTTTTTCTTCAAGAGATCTGAAAACAAAGTAAGGGACAATCCTTCTAAAAATACATAAACCCATGTAAATCCATGTTCTGGGAACATAGTGAAAACTAAACAAACAAAAAGAAAGGAAGAGAAAAAAAATGACACCAAATCTCCAAATCCTAGACATACAAAAGGAAGGACACTACTTTTATTTTATTGTGTTTACTTATTTATTTTGGTACTAGCAATCAACTCTCGCTTGCCAAGCAGGCACTGTGCCACTGAGCTACATTCCCAGGCCAAGGGCACTACTCTTAAAGACAACTTTCCACACAGACATACTAAGTACCAGGTGACAGCAATTTTAGTCAAATAAGTATACTCTCTTGGCATTAAAAAAAAAAGCTTCACTTCTGTTAACATTCTGGCAAGATGTCAGTATAACCTGAGTTGTATCACAGGCAAAACCATAAATTATTTCTAATCCTAGATTCTATTAAGTGTTGGGCAAGTAATTTGAAGATTTTGTGTAAAAAGAAAACTTATCAGCCAGGAAGTAGGAAAAGTTGTAGCATAGCAGGATTAGCATCCACTGGGAGCTCATAAACATGAAGGCCTGTGAAGCAAAACATCTACTCCACAATACGCAGGAAATGTTCATCAATCAGTTGTCAAGCAAAGGGGGAAGTCACCTCATTTTCAGAGCAGTAAACTGGTGCGGTGAGTCACTGAATTCCCATGCTAGTTTGACTGCCTCTTCCTTTCCACAAAGTCCCTGGTCCCCACGGAGCCAGAACCTTCCCCGAGAGAAAGCAGCACAACAGAGAGGGAAAGCAGGACATTTGGGAGCCACTCTCAGCAAAGGGTGGGAAAAGTGTCTCTTCTGTCTAGCAAGGAGTCACAGTTATGCACTGGTTGCATTTTCTCCACATCTGGAGTGCTGAGGCAGCACCTAAGAAGACAACAAGCATGCTGGAAAGGCCCATAGTCCATTCAGCCAGTATTCCGAAACTTGAACATCTCCAGACCCTCCACCACTCCCAGTCTGGTCCTGTCTCCCCTCACTCCCCATCCGTTGTATGTCTGCATAACCGAAGGGCTGTCTCCAGCCTTCCCAGGCACACAGTCCTCCTGCATTCAGATCTGACCATGCCATAGTCCTGCTGGGTTGAGTTACTCCCCATTGCTCACTAAACAGACTCCAAAGTCCCTAAGCGAGGACCTCCTGCACTAGGACCCTTTGCAGTTTGGCCCCTGCTGCCTCCTGCACCCTGCATCTTGCCCTGTCTGCTGTTCATGCTGAGGCACACCCAGAGCCTCCACAGTGTCAACTTTCCCTCTGTGGACCTTCACACACACACTTCCTCCCCTCCCATGCCTTCTTCTCCATATGACTCAAGTTTCCATTGAAGACTCACTCCCTTTGGAAGCCAAATGGCAAATCAGCAATTTAAAAAAAGAAAAGATTTTTTTTTCTGAGACTAACTCTGGGAGACAAGCCAGTAACTAAGAAGGTGAGTGCAGTCTGAGTCCTTCTCAGTGGCGTTGAGAAAGTGCTATGGTCCATCAAGAGGGCCTGCCATGGAAGGAACCCAGAGAAGATACACCAGAGTTCTGTAGTGGCTCGTCTTTGCCAGTTTGTGAGGGGCCCTTCCTTGACTTCCAGATTGTATTCAACCTACTCCGTGACCTAACCTCCAACAAATTGTCACAGGTGGCCTTTTCTCTCTGAATTCTCAGAGAGAAATCATACCCAGTTAAGGCTCAATCCGAGCATCGGATTGGTGCGCAAAGACCACTGGATGAAACTCATTAAGCTAATGAGATTGTCTCTGATTTTATCTCTTCTACCTTTTAGAGTATTCCTCTCATAAACTTAGAAATCACCATATGCTAAGTCTTGGAAACAACCCAAATGTCCATCATCTAGAGACTGGATAAAGAAGATGTGGTTCTTTTGTAGGTTGGAGTATTACTCTGCCATTAAAAATGATGAGATTGAGTCATTCATACTCAAATGGATGTTCCTTGAGGATGTCCTCATAAATGAAATAAACAGGTCACAGATGTAGAAATATCATATCTTTTCTCTGGTATGAGAAAATGAAGTTGTAAATGAGTAGTAGTATGTATAGTTGATATTGTGAAGTAAAAAATTTTTAAAAGGAAAGAGTGTAAGGGTAAATAACAAGGGGAAAACAAATATGGTAATAATAAAAAAATACAAAGATTGTGTATCTAGGGGGCGGGGGGAGGCAGGGCGGGGAGAAAAGGGAAAAAATGAGAATCAAGTCACGTCATATTTTGGTACAAACTCTTAATGTTGAATGCAATGATGACATGTATTCATAATGTACCAATAAAGATAATTTTTTAAAATCACCATATCAAATGAGACCTTTTATTTGCATGAAATGTTTTTCTTTCACATAAGGAGATATCCTTGATATTGGCTGTGGTTATACAAATATTTATCATGGCCAGGTTGAAATCCTATTTCCTAGAAATTTTCTCTCTTCCAGGCTGGCCCCAGCATCTTCCATTCTGGCATCCCACCTCAACACTTCACCAGCTTTATTTTAACCATATCTCTCAGGTTTCATCTAATATGTTTCAGGGACCATAACTAAGGAAACACAAGCATTCTCATCTCTGTCTCTGGCTCCAAATAGTAGGTGGAAGTCTGAACACTGCAGAGTGAAACTGCATCCCTACAAAATGGTCTAAAGGAAATAGACAAGTGGAGTCAGGCCTGCTGGCCTTCAAAATGATCAGTACTGGGCCGGGGAGTTCGCTCAGTGGTTCCGGCGCCTGTCTTGCAAGCGCAGGGACCTGGGTTCGATCCCCGGTAATCACATACCATACTGGGCATGGAGACTCATGCCCAGCAGCAACCAGCACCACATACCAAAGTGCTGGGCGTAGTGGCTCATGCCTGTAATCCCAGCACTCGGGAGGCAGAGGCAAGAGGATTGCTGTGATGTGAGTTGGAGGCTGAGCTCAGGGCCAGCCTGAACCACAAAGCGAGACCCTGTCTCAAAAAACCTTAAAAAAAAAAATGATCAGTACCTTGGGTCATATTAAAACAGGCTGTCTGTCTCAACCACGGAAATAAAAATGAACTTAAATGCCAGAAAGTTAGTAATTTCAGCACTTGGGAGGCTCAGGCAGGAGGATCACCAAGAGTTTCCCAAGACCAGCCTGGGATACATAGATATTTCAAGGCCAACCTAGACTATGTAGTGAAATCCTGTCTCAAAAAGCAAAAAAGTAGAGAAGAACAAGAATTAACTGGGTATGACTCTACATATCTCATCAAATCAAGTAATCAAATATGTATCAGTAAGTACCATAGCTGCAGCCTCATGCAAGGATCTGAAGGAAATTTAAGAGTCACAAAGATACTGTTGAGGATGTCAGTCAATGCCATCCTGCTGGACTTCTGTAAACAAGAAGGGAATTTCTTTCAGATCTTCATTCCAGTCAAAAGGATTTTTCTGAGTAACTTTATGAATGCTGTAAGTCCTGTGAGCTAATTATATTGTGCTCTTTGTTTCAGGTATTAGAAATCTCACAGCCAAATTAACTGTCAACCGTCACAATTGTACATGATCCTGTACACAGCATCTATCTTTTGTACCACTCCCAGGCTTCACCTAGTTAGTTTTGCGCTACTGAATAATCATATTATTTTGTTATTTCCCTTAAATCCATTCTTAAAATGAGGAGGGTACATATGTCTCTGGAAATTCAATGTACCCACTTACAAATACTCAACCTTTACTTCTTCGATTTTTTTCAATGTTAGAAAAGTGACACCTATCCAGTAGAGACTGTATTTCAAGTTTTGATCTTTTCCTGGGCTGGCAGTATGCAGGCTGACACCCTTTCGTGGAGTTAGACAACAGTAAGAAGCCACCTCTCCCAGGTCTCCGTAAGATCATAAGGGTGAACAACTGATACTCTACAGTGTGCTGTGCTGCTAATCTATGATGTTTGATAGGTCAGGTGCATTGAAGGCACTTCTACTTCCACTATTTTTAAGCTACCATGGGTGTATACGCATGCAATGTCATTATAAAATGAGGTGTATCCGAATATGCTTTTATCCCAGGGCATCAAAGTAGAAAAAAGATGGCAAGATGCTACCTGTCCTGATTACATAGATACCAAGGAAAGATTTAAGCAAACAAGTGAAATTGTTAAAGAGAGAGCACTGACCTAATGCTGATAATCGAACAAGCCTATTAACAAATTAAATATTTTATATCACCTCTTCAATTCTCCATTTTTTAGAAAATGACATCATAAATAAAATTTAGCATGTGCTATTTAAGGTCATAATCTCTTTTCTTCTGATATGAAAATAAGTAAAAGGAAATCCTATTTAATTTTTTTTGCCAGGAAATAAAACAAGCTATGTCTAGGAGGGAATGCATATGGGTTGATATTGGTAAATGGGGGAAAGCCAGAGATAATTGTACTAATCAGACAGAATGCTTTCAGGTTAAGTAATTATGGAAAATTATCTGCAAGACTGAACTAATCCGCAAAGCCAGACATTTGAGCAAAACCCAACTTTACCAACTACACTTCTGGGACCAATCAATACAAGAAACAGACAATGAATATATCTCTTTAAGGAAAATGCTTGGCATAAATTTACAGTTTGGGTAATTTTTTGCTAGGCCAACAGCCAATACTTCTACCACTATCCCTAATTAGTGCTAGCATTTATGGGGGAGAAAGATAAATTCAGGGACAGAACGAAATATCACATCCCAGGGGATGAAATCATATCTGCTTCTGGGAAGGGCTCAGGACAGGCATAAAAGCTTTCTTCTGAGGTGGCCCCCTTACTCTTGCTCGGGACCCCATGTTGGAATCCATCCTCACCCCAGCACCATGACTCCCCCAGGAGGCCCCGAAATGCTGCTGCTGTCTTTTATTAGATACTCACTGGAACACAGGACATTAGTGAAGAGCAGGAGCAAACAGAATGAGGAGTAACATGGTTGGTGCAATTTAAGGTACATCCACAAACCCATCTACCACTGACTTCTGAAGCAGATCCTCACTGAATCTTTCCTTGGTTGCTTCCGTTGAAATGTATTTCTGGGAACCAGGGCGCATGGGAGCTCAGCACCTACTTACACTTTGATGGATTTCCATAGCAAATCAGGTACTCAGGAGAAATCAGTCACAAGAGAAGGTAGCGCAATGATTGTTTGAAAATGTGAGAAAGTTCTTAATCCTCTTTCATGATTCATCTAGGGTTGGATGCCTATAATCATGCTGAAAATAGGTATACAAAGAGGAAGAATACACAGTCCTTGCACAGGTGGACTTCTGGCAGGGATGGTTCATAAATGGCTCATTTCAACATATGGTAAATGATAAGAGCACAGAGTATCAAGATAGCACAGATGAGAGTCACTTCCTCAACCCTGGGATTTATGGAATACTTCCTGGAGATAGCACTGGATCTAAGTTTAGAAGTTTCTAACCAAGCCTACAAAGACCTTCCTCCACCTCAAGGGGCCCTGTGGTTAGAACTGGAGAGACAGATGCAACTGGAAGGGGAAAATTACATATTTATTCCCATTAATCTTTAATTAGGATTAGCGTTTCCTTCATGCATGGATATAGGTAAGTAACAAACCACAGAATTGTTAGCAGGACCTGTAACTTCAGCCCTCCCAACATCATATTTATGTGTTATAGTATAGGCATTACAAATATCTTACATCCTTCATTATTTGAAAACTGCATTAGACAATGGAATTATTGATAGACCTTGTTATTTCAGGCACACTTAACAAAGCCCTTACACTGCTATTATTACAATTTTTAAATTTTTTTCCATAATGTGATTTCCTTATCATTAGTTCTGCATTTAGTCTCATGTACCATGTACTGTAAATGCATTAATAAAAATACTACTATGATAAAGTATCCATTTCCTTCACCAGACTGCCAAAGGATTCCCGCTCCTTCCCCAAGATGTCAAGATCTCTTGAAGAAGATAAATATAAGTTGGCAGCCAGGTGACTAATGGTGACAGAAGCAAAGATGATCCCCCTGGTTCAGATAGCAGAGACACACTTTGTGTTTCAGCCAACATCGCTGACCACATAGTTCACCAAAGCTGGGTTCTTGGCAGGTAGGAAAGTAAACACACAGTTCCTTATGGGTACCCAGTATTCAGTGACTATTTTACTAGCACATCTTGATGCTCTTAGTAGCAGACACAAACTTCCTGAGGATGCGGGCGATGACCTACTCACTTTTCTAGCCTATGCAGAGCATCTGACACACAGTCAGCATTTAATCCACTTTGATGACTTGACTAGAATGATAAATTTACATTTCCCCCTTCATACAACTCCTGATAATACGTTCGTCTACAGAAGAGATTATAATTCTAAACCTTTTTATCTCCCTGGGCCATATTAAATGAATGCTTCCCTAAAATTAACTTCCTCACTCTGACTTGCCAATGACATCATGTGAAGAATCCCCACCTGGGACAATGGATTCTCTCCTCATATATTTTTGTGGGTAGAAACTAAAACACATGTTTAAGCTGTGCCAGGCTGTGTGTGGTGGCCCTGGAATGCCCAGGAGAGCCAACCTGAAAAGCAAGTTATTACTTAGAGCTTAAAATCCAATGCAGAAGTGAGAGAAGCTGGAAAGATGCAGTAGAATAAAGGAAAGGCTTTACATAAGAGTTGAATTAATCAATTACAAATCAAGATGTGGCTTTTTAAACCTGAGATTATCATTTTTATTATTCACATAAAGCAATGAAATGGATGCTATTAATTGAGTGTGGAATACGTTCTTCTACAGACGATGCACTTTTCACAAATGTCATAGTTTTGGAAAGAAAGAACTGGGTATTATAAACAACTTATGGATCTACTGCAACAGAAAATATATTCCACCCTCCCTTAAATGTTAATGTGCTTTCAGCCAAGGAGCATTCTCTAATTTACAGCAGACTGAGTGAAGCTGAAATGTAGATACCTTTTTAAAAAAGTTTTCATGCTTCTGGCTGCCCAGCCAACTGAACTGACATAACATTATTATTCATAATTCTTTTACCATTACATTTCCATTTATTAAAAATAATGCAGGATTCTTCAGAGACAAAGTAATTAGTTCCAGAATTAGTGTATAATTTTAGAAGTTCTACAAGTCATGCTGAAGTCATTAGTCCTTAGAAGCAATAGCAATAACAAAAATTCAATCCATGACTTGCAGCAGAACTCTGTTATCTGCACAGGTGACAAAGACCAGGGTCAGCAGCAAATTCTGTGACATCATGTAACAACTCTTCTATTAAATCCAAACCAAAAGGAACACAGAGTTGTGTCTTTAAGGCTACACTTAATAGATATCACATCTTTTAAGTTTCAAAAATGAGAGGATATAAATTGATTTTTTAAAAATCCAGACCCTGAATTCACACGTAAATAAAAATGAGCAATCAAATAAGAAATGGCCCTGTTGACTAATGTCCTGTCTTTTCAAATTGAGGGTCAGACCTATTCAAAACCAATAAGAGGAGGATGGAATCAGTAAAGGTCAGTCAAAGACAAGCTGAAACTCCAACTGTCTAGCTGACCTTCAGAGCTTGTGACAAATTGCTATCAGTCAATGTCAACTAATGACAGGAGCTCTTTGGCTAATCAATTGTTCTAAAAATGATCAAGAAAACTACTCACAGGATGGCTCATTTTCACATCAATGCCTGTGAAGTATGAAAAGCTCATTTTTTTGAGTTTTTAATAAGCTCATAAGTAAAGCAGTTACTTGGTAACAGAGGTCACCTTACCGAAAAAGACAGAACCTTTGTCTGTCTTTTACATATTCTTTTATTACCATATTATAGTAAAAATATGCCATGGATATGCCAGAGGGCTACATAATAAAATAGACAACACTTAGCCATTTTTGAGTCAGATACTTTTGTGTTACAAAAAATACCTATTTAGCTGTAGATAATTTTAAAAAACTTCATTTGGTTGTTTAAGATAGAACAAGGATCTCAGACTGACTAGCGAGACTGCCTAAGAGGAGGTGCGCATTCTATGTGCATCTGATGGTGAGGTTCATGCCTCAAGATACTGTCACCACCCTCAGATGATGAACTTATTTTTCTCCAAGAGGACCTGCTTTCATGACGCTGGATATCAAGCAAACCGAGAACAGAAAATTCTTCCGCATATTTGATGAGTCAATAAAAGGGAAGGTGAGTATATTACAAGATGTTCTTGGGAAAACTGTTCTCTATCCAAACACCCAATTCAGCATGTTTGATAAGTTAATAACACAGACTTTCTGATATCAGGGATTTGTGAAGTATAACTTCCTCTTTCTCTTCTTACACCTGACTTTTCCTACCAGGAAATTGTTTTCCTATTCTGTCTGCCACCACATACAAAGGCTACATTTTAATTTGCAGTCCAACGTGAAACATAACCAAAGTAACACATAGGGCTGCAACGGTGTAAGGCCCACAGGCTGTAGTTACTATTATATTTCACTTTTCC